>JAAGWP010000332.1:0-11105 GCA_013266165.1 Fusarium graminum
CCTTATCTCATCCTCAAAAACCTTTGACTTGAACTCCGAGATGTAAGATATTAATATATAAATCATCATGAAAAGTATAGTATGGTATGTATGGTATCATCGCATGTCAAAACGAGTGGGTATGAAATATCAAAACAAAAGACCAATCACATATACAGGTTAGAACCGTGTCTCCTCTCGCAAACGGCTCTTAGATCCCTGATGGGAAGGTCCCATCATGCCACCCATGAAAATGGCGCTCTCACGACGTCTGTTCGGAACATAGCCCTGGTCGTATGCTGCGGAAGCGCCGTTGAGATCCTCGTGCGAGGCTTGTAGGAAACGTCGATCAGTGGCTGAAGGTGGCCTATAACCACCATCATAGGTCCCGTTTGAGGGGTCGTAACCAGGTCTGGTAGGTGAAGCTCGCATCTGAGTATTGTTGACTAGAAGGGGAGGGGTAGGGGTTGTTCGTTGAAATTCTCGGACATTATCTCTCCGCATCTGGCCACCATGAGGAGAAATGCTTCCTGACGTAGAGGGACGAGCAGGGAGGTCAAATCGTGGTGGCGCTTCAAACCGCTGTAGTTCTGGCTCAGAGACGGGGGATGGAAGCTCATAGACCTCAGGGTCGATGCCAAAAATACCCTCGTAGTTTTGCAAGAACATTGCAAAAACGGGCGCCGGTATGTTGAGGGTTGGTGAGAAAACAATACCAACATTGCGGACGGTCATCTTATTTATGTCTGCATTGTTGATAATCTTGATCAAGAAGCCAATCAAATACTTGAGCAGCGTCGCATTGGCCTGAGGGAGTCGATGGACTAGCTCGCCCAACGCCGTCATCTTTTCCGCGTGGTCCTGGATCTCCATTGACGTCAAGAACTCCATGTGTAGATCTCTGGTCAAGATTGTTGTTGGGAGTTCTCGCAAGTACAGTTTGAGTAACGAGGCCACGGCGTGAATGTCGTAGTATTGGCGGTCTGTTACCAGATTGATATCGCCTTCAACATTGAACCGCTCTCGAAGCTGCTTAATGACGATGTTTGATCCACTCAGACGGAAGATTCCCTCCTCAAGAATAGCATTCTTGGAATCTAGGTACTGGATACATCTGTACACAACGGCTGGAAGAGGTACGTTCACGTCAGTGGGAGAGCAAAATCGAACGGCGTCTGCCAGTGGCGCTCCAAAAGCTTGCCGCACGGGGCCTTGGTAAGAGTTTTGCGGTGGTGTCGCATTAGCACTCTCACTACCGCCAAACAAGGAATCCTGGCCTTCAGATGAGGACCGCGTCTTAGGCCCAAATCCAAAGAAACTTCGCTTTCTCTGCTTCTTCTCATCGGCAGTGGGGCCAAGGTTTGGCTTGTTTCCCCAGGCACCCAGGTCCGATATGGGCTGCGGATCCCTGGGGCCTGAGATGATCTTGCTCTGCGATGAAGAAAAGCTTTCAAAGCCGTGGTGGTGCTGGTTGTCAGGCAAACCGCCCGATGTCTTTGGTCGTGTAGGGCCATTGACCTGAGGGGCATCGCCGGCCTGAGTAGAGTCGTAGCGAACGCCGACTAGTGTATCCGAGTCCGACGGGTGGTGGAGTGATTTTCCAGGTGACTTTCGAACCTTGGCTGTAGTAGGGCGCTCAACGGCCTGCGCATGCCGATCTTGAACGGAGCCGCTGGTTGATGGCGGTGCTTCAGACTCCTCTGGGTCTCGGTAGTCAGTCCATTGTAGGAGGGCGTCAACCCAGAGATCCCGCTCTCTGTCGCTTTCAGCGCAAAGAACGTGTCTGAAGTGGCTGCTCGTATCCTTCTTCTTAGGCTCCAGGATAAGGAACGCATGGCGAAATTGATTGTCCAGCTCGTCCCCATTAGTTACATGTGCTGGAGACTGAGTTTCGGCCGTCTGATTCTGCTTGCCAATTTGAGCAGCCTGAAGCTTGATAGTTCCCAGATGAGCACCTCCTGGTACTTCGTAATACTTTAAGAGTGGCCCGTTGAGAACAAAATATCGAGCTTTCCAGCCACCAAAGTTCTTGCCCTTCTTCGTGAGATAACCGCTGCGACGGGGTCGGCCATCAGGTCCTATCTTGTTCCCAGTAGCCTCGCCAATCGAGTCGCCCAGAGACGCAGTGTCATCAAGATTGGGCGGAAGGACGTGGCTTGATAGATACTTGCAAAGCTCAACGGCCGCTTTCAAATCAAAGGGGATATCAAGGATGTCGTCCATGAATTGCTCCAAGACCGTCCTACGGGCATCGAGCTTTGCCGGCGCATGACCGCTGAAAAGAGAACGATCTGGAATTTTGACCGTATAAGAGGCGCACTGCTTCAACCTTTGATCTAGTTTTGTCAGTGAAGCCAAATCTTTCTCAATTCGCCAAAGCTCGCCATTGTCGGATCGTGAAATGATGGCGAGCGTGAACACAGGATCTTCTTCAAGTTGTGTAAGCGACATCATACTCGCTCGTGACGGTTTCATGCGTGACGATGCGACCACGATTTTGATAGAGGGCAATGCGTTTGGCGGAAGCAAAAAGTCCGGGTACTCTTCCGTCACCAGACCTTTGTAAACCTCTGTGCGGTCGTTGTTGGGGCTCGACATTCTGGCAAATATGCTATCTGAAAGAGCAAGCTCCTGCTGCGCAACGCGATGCTTCTGTGACGAGGAGGAATCCTCAGAGACGGTGCTAGCTCCAGATGCTTTAGCTGAAGCTATGGCAGGAGTTACTAGCGGCGTATTTGGTGGCAGTGGAATGGGTTGACGAGGTGGTCTTGGAGATAATGGCGCAGCCTGGAACGGTATTGTTCTTGGAGATAAAGGCGGCGAACTCATATTAGAAGGGCGAGGGCTTGCGGGTAGGCCCGGGCTTAACAAAGGCGCAGGGATTTCCCTTGTGACGATTGGGGCGTTGAGCATCTCTCCAAGTGAGGCTGTCCCGACTTCTGACGCATGGACACCAGATACGATTTCTCTGGGGGATGCAGGTTGACTTGACTTGCTCTTCTTGGACGCACTGCGCGCAGCGGCTTCTTTAAATGCTATGATCTCGCGATCCCGATCATCTTCTTCGCGCGTTCTTCGGCGACCACGTCGATCGTGAACAATCTCGTCAACTTCCAGGATGTCGTCATAATCGGATTCGGTCTCTCCGTCCTCGGGTGATGGGCTCAGTTGTGACCTCATTTCGGGATGCAGTTTCAAAGGCGCAGGAGGCGGCTTCCTCGGTGGGGGCACAGGAAACTTCGCGAGCCCCTCATCAGGCTGGGGAGTAGGCTCAAGAACCGCAACTGTAGGAATATGAGACACTGGTGGTTTAGGCGGCGGCATCTTGGGTGGCTCGCTAGGAATGCTACGCGATGGAGGAATAGCGACATTGTAAGGAATCTCCTTGAGAGGCTCCTCCAGCTTCTCCAACTTCTCCTTCCGTGCCTCCTCAGCTGCCCGTTCGTCTGCCTCATGGTCGTACTTGTCCAAGGCATGATCTTGCGGCTTGGGCATAGCATGCGCAGGATTCAACAGCTCACCTACAGCAGAATGTGGAGCGCTGAGTTGGTCCGCTGGAGGAGTGATGGGGTACGGTGCCATTGCGATGTCGATCGGCGAATTTCTCGGGCTGTCGGCTTCGAGAATCGGCGATTCTGGAGTTGTTCTTTGTTCCTTGTTTCGTTCTAAATCAACTCGTGGAATTGCTGGTATGGGTGCCTGAACAAAGTCTTGGCTGTCATCTCGAGAAGTCGCTGAGACAGACGGGAGTGCCATGACTTCTTTCAGCTTCTTCCTATACTTTTCCTTGTCCTTCAATGCTCTTTCCAAGTCCTTGTTAAGGCCAAGAATCATGGCCCTTTGCTTGTCCACAAGACGCCATAGTTGACTATTTTGTTGTGATTGAGAATGCTTCTCTTTTAGTAAGTACTGGATGAGAGACTCGGGACTGCCCGCCGTCTTGATAAGATGGGTGATCTCTGAAGGCCCATGCTGGCCATCTTGGTTGCCACTTGTACCGGATCTAGTTGAAATAGCTGAGATGGCAGAGTCGATAGAGGAATTGCGAGCGATCCCTTTGGAGGACTCGGCCTGGGTCGCAGCTACCGGACCAGCCATGGCTGACTGTATTGTTGAATCTGAGCCTGGCACAGGCTTCGAGGTTATAGGCTCGGAGACGGTTCGCAACACATTCGAGCTACCTTTATAGCCCTGTCTGATCATGTTGTTAGCTTGCAGACTGAGGTCCGGGTAGTAGTAGCCTATGCGCCCAGCGACCACTTGTGTAAGACGAACCTAGGACTGAGAGGTATTGGTGATCCTTCGTCAGATGAGTCGCTGTAGAACGAGGTCTGTTTAACAAGGCTCGATTTAGTGTCGGGCTCTTGGTCACCTCGATACGTCGGCGTTGGAGTAGATCGACTTGGGAATGCGACTGTCCGGGGGCTAGGGCTTGGGTGTCCGTTGGGAAAGTTAATGGCGGACGTGAGTGGACTCGAAATAGTTGGTCGCGGGGATCTAGAGGTCGCGATGTGTTAGAGACGCAGCGAAAGGTTGCACAACAGATTGCAAGATGGTCCCAGGCTGGTTGTGGAAAGGCAATGTGAGGGTACAAAGTACAATGGCGACCTCGCACAGCGATCAACCCGGGGCAAGGAGGGAAGATAATTGCTGGTCAAGAAGGGCCAAGGAGCAAAGATGTGTAGTAGAGGGGGAGAGATTGTGAGAGACAGCAGTGAAGGGGCAAGGAAGAGGCCTGGGGGCATCGGCCGGGGGGTGTGTGGAGATGAACTGGGAAGAGCAAGTAACAAGAGGGTTCGATTTGGGATGGATATCTTACCTGGAAGCCGAGAATGGCACTGAAGCAAACGATGGAACACTCGGACTAGAGCGAATGATGCGGCCAACGGTTGGACTATCGTCTACAGGGACATCTGGAGATGTTGCTCTGTTGATGAGGTTGAGTGAAGTAGCTTCCACAGGAGTAGCGACGGAGTTTGACCTGGGTGTAATAGAAGCATCAGAGAGACCTGCGCTCTGGAGCACAAGCTGTGGCATGGTGCACTGGGCTACCTTGCGGTGTCATGCACCGGAAGGCATCAGCCAATAAACTGTAGATGCCACAAGGTACTGTGCAAGGCGCGGGACGCTGATGTGAGGTGAGGTGAGGTGAGGCGTTTCGAGATGCCGGCTGCTGCGGTGGGAAATAGTCCGAGCCCCAACGTTACATACAGCTGTAACCGCGTTAAAATGGAGCACAACCGAAGCCAGCGTGGGACGGTACAGGCACAGGTACAGTTACAGTAGCGTCGAGCACTGCAGAGCGAATGGATACGGGGGTATAACAGAGCTGGATAGTCCGAATGTTGGGTTTGGGTTTTCGGCAGCAGGTGTGGAGTTGGAAAGGGTTTGTTTTGAAGCGAGCGACTGGGAAGGCCGGACTTGGATTGGAACAGGCTGCCCTGGACGACAAGATAACCTGGAATGGAGTAACGGCGGCAGTGGACAATAGACAGAGACAGGGAACGTCGTTTGCGGAGGAGCCTGGCCTGGCCTGGCCTGGTCAAGCAAAATATTTGACAAGCGAGAGCGTTACGGTACGTACTGTACATGCGCCGGCGCGACAGACTCGACAGTATGGAAGTACGTACTCAAATACGTATATGAATAATTAATGTAATAAAGAGAAAAGGAAAAAGAAGGAGACGAGGGATGTGTAGAGGGAAAGGAGGAAAAGGTAAGGAGATCGAACCCAAGAGGGAGATTTGCTAAATTGACGGTTTATCAACCAAAAAGTGATGCGCCCCTCGTAAAAGCCTAATACGGAAAGGGGGGCGGAGAAAACGGTCGCTACTATCGGTTTGCTTGAATCATTCAACCTTGTAGTGACTTGAGTATACGGATATTTTAGTGACGCTTACCGTCTATGGATCATGTTCCAGCTTTGAAAGATTATCAGGGTGAATCAATTCTATTTGACAAATTTAGATCGTGTCAGGGCAACAATTAGACTATTATTTTCTGCTGATGGGGTCGTTCGTCTGCTGCAGGAGATGGCGACATTGGGGAGGTACCTCGGACCCTACAAACGCTTACAAGGATCAAGATCAGGGGACCCCTTTACCTTAACACAGCAGGTGTCCTTGCACAGGTTGCACAGCAGAGTGTAAGGCGTCTATTATGTGATACATATAGTGACCATTATAGCAGCAGTAAGTAATAACAACATACTGATTTACATCCGGATAAACCACAATCGCAGCAAGAATAAGGGGTAGTCTTTATGAATTCTTCAGGGTCGGTCTGTGCTGTGTCCCAGCGCCCAGGTCTGTTCTCCCGCTAAATGCCACTAACAACCATCAGAAGCACGCGAGTATTCCGCCCTGCCCACCCGACATCGTCAATCGCACAGAACTAGAAGACGCCACTCAAGCGTCCACTTTACCAGTGTGGATAATGGCAGCTCAGTAAATTACGTCTGGGTTGCAATTTGACTGGACTGACTCGGGGGACCATGAATGCAAGACGGGCGGCTGCTGCGGGGAATAATTTTGAAATCGATTTCTATCGTCATGATCGTCACGCTGATGGTGGATATCATAAATAGAAAAAGATAATTAGCAAACAACGAGGATGTATCCGGTTAGAGAGGACTGTCGTTTCATGAGGAAACAGGCTTGAGAGTCTAGAATCTCTAAAGACATGCCATTCCGGATACTAAAAGCTCAAGCTCAATCGCCTCAAAGGCTGCAACACAACTGGAACGCAAACTGACACGGCCGGCGGGACGTTGCGAGAGTTTACTCTCCCGTCCCGTGGGCAATAACGTTTCGTGCGATTTTAGTGCTGAAGCTCGGGTTCACGCGCCGGTTTAGCCAGGGGTTAGTCCTGGTGTTTTCTTTTCTTTGCTTTGCACAAGCCTCAAGGGATTGAGCACATGCAAGGGATTACTGGAGGACTATATGTGGTGTTGCCACCGAAAGACTTGACAGTATCCATAAGGTTACAACGCAGCACTTAGTTTGCTTTTTGGTTTGTTTCTTTAATTAATACAATCGAGTGATAATTGTAAACGCTGGCAATACTTGGTATGGTACATTTGCTCTCCTCCCATTGTCAGTCCATCGTTCGTCTGCTGACGTCCTTTGCTCTCATCATGACAAAACTGCTCTTCAAAAACGCCGTTGTCAGTCTCCGAGTGGCCGTTATTCAAGTGGATTGTGTTCGTAAGAGATCACAAGGGCAAGGGCCCCCTGGAAGCCACGTTGATAACTCTCCCAATCAGAACCGCAGAGGCTCTTGTGACGCTGACCCTAGCTCTCAGTGATTCTCAGCACTTTGCCAGATCCAGGACGGTCAGACAAACCGCTTCAGGGTTTGCAGGGCAAGGGTTGACGATGCTAAACCTCTCTCGTCAGGTTGCAAAGGGCGGCCGGAAGATTTCTGACCTGCGCTGGGTCCTCGGCATACAGTAGACAGGCAGAACGGGCTAGAAAAAGAAAAGATGGGGACGCTGCTGTTCTGGACTGAGAGGAATCAAGAACATGACCCGCTCGGAATAGTAACATGTGTTGTCTTGGTTGCCTCAAGTTCACTTCATTACCAGTCATTCTCCTCCACGTTTCACAATATTAACAATCACTACGCGCCTCAAAGATTTTTTAGTAATTCAAAAGTAAAAGGTAGTCAATACAAGCACAAATATGCACGTGTCCTACCCTCAGTCGATATCCATTTTGTATCTGCTTCATGCAGGTACAATCTGGCCATCTCAAGTGGCCCGGACTCCGAAGATCCATCACCCGTGACCCATCCACTTGAACTGAACCCTTGCTCCTGGTCAGTGTTAACCGCCCACGCTTATAGTATAATACCAAACAAAGCATTGATCAAAGTCTTGCCAAAAAGGTGAATCACAGCGGCTTTGTCTGAGATGTCAAAGAGAGAAACACAAGGCGCCTCGGGCTGAGATAGCTTGTAACAATAAAGCTCCAAGATTATTCTTAGCAAAAGGTATGCTTAGACATATGTTGCGTGGTATGACAGTACACACCTCGGCGCTTATTCAAGACAAGCACAACAGCCCTTCCGATGGATGAAATGCAAGCCACCCCAACCATCACATCCTGGGGCTGCATATGGAAAAGAAACGATACCTTATCGCCGCGAACTCACTCTATGACATTGCTTCTTTCACTCAATTCAACTAAACTTTAACATCTTGACCCAGAAGCTGAGAATAGGGGTGATAAGCTATCTTCAACACATGCCAACTAGGTATCCTTACAGCTAACTCTGAGACAGCTTCGTCAGCGCCCGCTGTGATGAATGTCTTGGAGGCCAAACTCGCACAGTTCCTCCGGGTGGTTGGATTACCGCGCAATTGGCTACACGGTAAGACAGCCAAATGAGGCTTGGAATGATATCCGTGTTCCTGGATCTTGTCATTGGTACCTATCCGATCTGTCTAACAAGGGTGGCTTTTCGGACATGACATATCCCGGAGAATGGCTTTATTCCACAAACTGGCGATAATGGCGACTTCAGCTTCTCGCAATATACCTCATGTCTTGAGACACATGTGGAGATGATACCGACAAAGAATCGTCAGACACCATCGGTACCTCAAATTAACAGACAATGGTAGAAAATACCGTTAGCTGACGTGCCATCATCTCAGACAATCTGAAGTCTGCAATAGCGGTGTGACGGATGATGTGATGAGACCTCATTTCCAACCCAGCGAACCACAGCTTCTTTCAGGTCATGGTTGTAAAATTCCATGGTACCAGTGCCAAGACCCTGTAATTATGCATGAGCACCTGGAGAAATCCCCATCACGATAGGGACGACGTCCAAATGTGTTTGGACAGCGATCCTCCACTACCACCATCCCTTGTAGGACTATTGATTTCGATCATCACGACTCCGCCCGCAATGCACGAAAGACTTTGCGAATGCTCCCCACGTTACTCTTTAGCGTCAGCTACTATCTGCTCAGTAATCAAATCCCTAGTCAACCGATTAAACCCTTTGGTTCCTTAACGATCGAGCTCGGTTGACCTAAACCCTGGGTTTGTCGCAGGTCTCTCTAGTACAGGGTAACAAGGCGAATTGATGACCAGAATACCACTACTAATCAACTACCTTCGAAGCATATTTCCTCCATCAACAGCACACAAGTGTGCTTAATCTATTGCTTAGCATAGGGTGTTGTTCGCTTACGTTGAATTGCGGCTTCCAAACGTTACAGTTTGAAGTCTGTCCTTGAAACACGTAAAAACAGCCTAATGAGAACACGATCATCGGTTAGTGTGCAGTATACATAAAAATATAAGCACTTTTTATGCTTAATGGTACGATATTGCTTTTTGCGGTTACGATCTGCTGTATTCGGAAACACTGTTAAGACGAGAATAAGCGAACTAATATTCCTGCTATATTCCTTCGATTTGAAAGCGAGAAGTGCGATGCCGGTTTCATAAAGGATTATGTAGTCAAGTTATTGATATATGACCACGTGCTTTGCCGCACTCGGTTCTCTTCTTCCTCTATAAATTAAACCAATGATCGTCAACGTCTTTGACCCTGCTGAACGGAGATTCCTTTCACCATAACATGGTTTCTAGGATTAGGACCCCTGAAACTAATCCGAGTTCAGGGGTTTCTAGTACTCGACCTGGGTTTCAGGAGGGCGGTGGAAGTGGTGATGGACAGGGTGAATATCAAAGTAATAGTGTAAGCCCTCCAGGATAAACGACTAGGATTTGAAAGACGTTTGAAGGACACACGGCGTGATGTTGCCGGGCTGTCGGGAGGGAAGCGTCCGAAGGTCGGCGACGGATCCACAGCTCCGGCTCTTGCGGCGCCGGCATACGGACACCGGACCTGAGACTAGTGGCTCCGGATTCTATATTTGGTGTGAAACGTCTACAGAGCATCATAAACTATTGTGTTTCTTTGGTTGCGTCATTGACGAATCATCTTCTTGTCAGCTATCAACCAATACCTCGGCTGGACCTCAAACGCACTATGAATGAAAAAAAAAAGAATGAAAAAAAACTCTCTTTGTTCACTCCAGTATGATGGTGTCTCCATCGCAAGGCCTCGACCAAGGCCCTGTGGCTTCTCTGCACAAGCCGAACCCAACGAGACCAGCTCAGCCCTGCCACATCTGGCACCAACTGTTTTTCTTCTTCCTTACACAGCCCTGGACCCTGGAACCTGGAAGGGAAAAAGAAAAGGTAGAGAGAATTCGAAATCAGCCCCTGCCAGTTTTAGCACCGAAATCTGGTTTCTTGCGGGTTGGGTTTTGCAAGGCGGGGCTGACGTGCATGCACATGCACATGCGACGTCATGATCTGGTGACCTCGTTTTTTTGACTGCGCTTTTGTATTCCCAGTTGAGAGACTGCTTAGCCTTGGTAAGCGTACAAAGCCACTCGTCGAATTGGCATGGCTTAGACTTGGATTTGGGAACTTGGTTGGGTTAGGTTGGAACAAACCATGGAAGCTTAATATCTCGTACCTAAGGTACCTAAGGTACCTACTCACTCTACTTTGACCCCGAACTCACATGCCACTTTCTTTCTTGCATTTGCAGCCTGATCATTCGTGTCTTGACTGGAATAAAAGATTGCCCTTTCCCTTTCACACCCGCCCCCCCATCGCCGTTGAACTGTCATCTGTCATCCATCAATCGTGACCCAGACAACCTACCCCACTTGATCATCATCGGGCTGTCCCTGTCAATCGCTGTTCTGTTTGGCCTTCTTTGTTTATTGCGTCGCGGGTAACTGCATTTACATCATCACCATCGCGACAGCCATCGCTGTATTTACCGTCAAAATGGGTATGTCTCCTCCTCATCTGCGCGTTGCCGTGTGTCCTCGGTCGCAAACCCAACCGTCGCTGACGTCATACCCACAGTCACCAAACCTTACGAGAAGAAGCGTCTCTATCTTCAGCACCCGGAAGAGGACTATGGCATCGTGAGGAATCGCGTAACCCGCATCATTCCTCCTCCTCGTCGGGCTTCACCTCCTCCCCGCCGCCCTTCACCTCCTCGGCCGCCGCCTGTTGTTATGAGACCGCCTCTGCCACCACCTCCACCACCACAGTTTATACCATGTGGTGGTGGAGGTGGTG
>JAAGWP010000334.1:0-27694 GCA_013266165.1 Fusarium graminum
CCCCATCCCCATCCCCATCTCCCCATCTTGCCTCCCATCCATCCAATCCAATTCAATACAACCTAACCTACCTGGTTCGTTTTTTTACTGTCCCTGCCCAGGCTTCTTCTCTTCTTTCATCCTCTTCTACCTCCCTCACCATCCTTTTCCTTTCTCCATTCCTCACCCTCATCTCTCTCTTCCTCTTCCTCCACGACAGAAACCGAATCCTCCGAATTCCTTGACAACCATCAGTCAGCAGGCCTTCATTTGGTTTGTCGACTTTAGGGTTCCGGCCATTTTATCGCGCGAGTCTTTCCTTGCCCTGCCTGTGTCTCCTCAGCCCGCTGCTGTTGTAGACTAAGCTGTATATTTCCGAACGGTTTTGAATCTCGGCCCCGAGTATTTTTTTGCCAACTTCAACTTCCGGTCTTGCAGTCTTCAGGCTTCTTCCATCGACATTGTTTTCCTTACTCCCATACACCTGTTTTCTCTCATCTTGGTAAGTACTGTTCATCTTTTGTTATCACGTTTCGGTGGTAGCAATGCGGCTCTGTTTGCCCAACCAACAACACTGCAATGCATGATGTCGCCCTCAGAGTATTCATACTGCTTCCTTCTTAATCGACTGCCGATTGTATATTGCCAAGAACTACCGAATGCTTGCGAAACATACACCCTCGATATTTTGGGCCATATTTATTCCCCCGATTTTCCATTAACATCAAGCAAACGGACAATCACTAATCGTGCGATTTAGACTGCTTGGAATACTGAGACCTACTGGATTTCCCACATACCATCGTCTCTGGTTTTATCCTGTTACGACCAAAAGCTACCATCTCCAGGCCCTGATCGTTTGGCCACCATCACAACTCGACTCGAAGTCTATCGACTCGTCTTTATATACGTTTTACCCGTGCCTATCGCTACGATCTGCAGAAGAAACTGAAACAGTAAATGGCCCAGGTCGACTACTGATTTCTCGTCGACCCATCTTCGACACAGCCTCGTTTCACGCACGTCATCACGCTCTCGGGTCTGGCCTAACTGTGGTATAAACCCGCAGTTTCGTTTTACGGCCCCTCAAAGCGCCCAAATTCCGGCAAAGGTCGCGTCTGATCTTCGTCGGACACTCCCCTAATCTTCATCATGCCTGGAGGTGTCTGTGCCGTCCTCGACTACGAGGTCGACATGATGTCCGATTATGTTGCCGAGATGGCCACTCGCGTTGTCACGCCTGATGCAGCTGTAACCTCGTCCTTCCGCAAGTTTGTGTCTCAAATCCTCACTTCGACACGATTGCCAAGCACCACAATCCTTCTTGGAATGAACTACCTCGCTAAGAGAATCAACACTTTGAAGGGACAGGGTCCTTACAAGGCTTCCGAGGGTCAGGTCTGGCGTTACCTGACTGTTTCTCTGCTTCTGGGAAGCAAGTTCCTCGATGACAACACCTTCCAGAACCGATCGTGGTCGGAAGTCAGCGGTATTGCTGTCTCGGAGCTCAACTCGCTTGAGTTCGAGTGGGTTGAGTCCATGGGATGGCGTCTGTACGTCAACCTTGACATGAGCAAAGATTATCAGGCTTGGCTTGAGAATTGGCGGGATTGGCAGGGCATGAAGAAGGCACGTGCCGCTCAGGCCAGCCGTGAGAGGCTTGCATCTATTGTTCCTGCCATCGACACAGATATCGCTAGATATTCTGGTCAGCGCCAATCTCCTCACTCGCGTTACCTCCAGGAACAGGTGGCCGAATACGAACGTTACCAGGCTATGAAGGCCCAACAACACACCTATCGCCCTCGCGAGTCTGGTTGGGGTCACACTTCTTGGGGTGCTCCTCTTACGCCCCCCGATTCTGGATATGGTACTCCAGACTACGCCATGTCGGCTACGTCAAGCAACGACCGCTACAATGAGTGGTTTTCCCAGGCTGCCACTCAGTACAGTACTCGATACCCCCAGCCTCCTGCCCACAGTACTTTCTATCCCAACTCGCGTCACAACTCCTATGGTGGGCATTACTCCTACTCGCAGAACATGTGGGAACATGGTCTCGCCGAGTGCAGTTGTGCTGGTTGTGTCGACCCCATGAAGCAGCAGCACGTTCCTTACTTTGCGCCTCATGGCTACAGCCAACCCGTCATGGGTTAACTCGTTTTTTAAAAGTTCAAAAAATAATGGCTCTCCAATCGAGAGCGGTTCGGTCTTGGAAAGAAGAAAAAAGTTTACAGGGTTTTCCATTTTATACGGCCACGATTTTTCTTTGCACGCACTCCGAGAACGATAAATTCGCATTCAGATACCCCAGGCACGACAAAATTGTTCATAACATGACCTTTCGGCGGATCATTCTCAGGATTTCCTTACACTGTCACGATAGGATGACATGACCTGGCTAGCCTCTCACTCGTCGCGAGTTGACAAGGCAAAAAGCTTTTCGAGTCATGCCCTACTAAAGTGGCATTCTCCTTATTGTTTTATTGGTAACACGCTCTGTAATGGTCATCATCGGCGTTCGGTTTACTTTTTCTCTCATACTACACTACACGGGTCAGATTCGATAGACTTGCGATTTTCATGGAAGCTAACGGCTCCTGCGCTCATCGGTTTCCATCCAGTCGTCCAACTCGTGATCGCCAGCACTTCACGTCGACCATTACCATGCTCGGACCTGGACCCGATGTCGGCCGAGCGGATGATCAAAAGTTTCAGCGCAGCACCTTCTATTATAGACGGCGATTCGGCAATGCTCTGTTTTTGCCTCTCGCTTCACCCAGCATCCTGTGGTAAACACAGGATGTTGTACATATGGTCACAATCTATTCGACCATCTTCTTTCTCTTGATCTTTCGTTGAATCGCAGAGGCACAACGAAACTTAATTCGACAAAAAGACGAACAGTCGGATAACTACCGAGCTATGCGTCATGAATCTTGAGAGGGCGGTACATATTTTTTCTCTTTTTTCTTTTTATTTCCCTTTGTGATTATAAGTGGCAAATACGGATTTTGACCACAGGAAACGGGCTTACATGATTGTGGGGTTATGCATTGCGCTCAGCGGGTAAAACACAGGGGATTTGGATTTGATCATTCGATCAATCATTGGGTTTGATATCTTCTTGTTTGTATCCCTTGGTAAACCGGCACCAGCATATCTCGACCCATGAGTTCGGGATAATTTTGCCGTTGCCAGGGAAGTTGAGAATTGTACTCTTGACTCTTGTCTTTCACAGGTTTCGGTGCCGGACATTTAGTCAGTTGCCAGCAACATAATGTTGTGGCAACTACTTTTTTAACGTCGCATCGGCTTAATGGAATCATTACACCGCCGAAAGCTTTTCTGCTATTGCATCTTTTTTTTTTTGACGACTTTGGACGATTCTCACGGGATATCTGATCAACATTCGAGGTTACGGTACGATGCGGCCTGCGATCATAAGCTATTTTGAATCTTGACATTGTGATTCAACAACCCGATTGTATCCTCCAGCTCTTGAGGCTGTTTATAGGTAGTTGTCTTTTGTGTACTACGTACGCAAATAAAGTGTTGACAGCTTATTTGTCTACCACTTGGATTGGCTCATCTGTCTTGGATGTATGTTTTTTGTTTTATCTATAAGGGTTCATAGTTCATGCGCCATTGTTTCTGATGGATAGGATCCTGGAGACATTTTGCTACAGATGAACACATCAAAGGGGATTATACCTTTTTGTCTTGCTCTCCATATCCTCAAGCCGTGCTTCTGGATTTGGTCTAGCTATAAAATTATCACAAAATGTTCATCAAATCTTTACACTTAGTGTCGGCTGTGACGTGAATTGTCTGTTCTTGATTGTGCTCTGTCTCGGCAGATTATCGGGTTACCAAAGTCTGTATCAAAAAGATACCTACCTAGCTTCGAGGAACATCACCCTTCATCTTGCTTATTTACATCTGGATATTTTCCACACAGCTCGTCTCCTTCGCCCACTCATCCTTTGATATATATACATGCCCTCTTCTCAACACACATACACATGATCACGAATATTGGGTTAAATCATGTCGAACCGGTTTGTGTCAGCCGGCAAGATTGGCTCATCTGGAGAGATATCTAAGGAATCCAATGTGACAGAATCCAACACTGGACAGCCGCTGCATAGTTCTGCGAAATCCAAGGAGTGGGAGGCCGTTGAACAGCAGCTGGAAGCAGAGAGGAAGAGACGGGAAGAACAGCGTGTCAAGGCAGCGACAGGAGAAGGCGAAAAGACACTATATGACGTTCTGCAGGCAAACAAAGGTGGGATTTCGCTCTAATGTTTTATGTGATAGTGCTAATTAAGAAACGGTAGCGGCCAAGCAAGCTGAGTTCGAAGAGCAGAGCAAAATTCGCAATCAGTTTCGCGCATTGGACGATGATGAAATAGAGTTCCTCGATGAGATACGTGCTAACAAGCGCGCAGAGGAGGAGCGCGTAAGGCTTGAGACAGAGGAAGGTCTTAGAGCGTTTCGAGAGCGGCAAAAGGGTGATACCGCTCAAGAGGGAACTGATGATGCCCAAGAAGTAGGTGAGTCTTGGGACATTGGCCGCAAGAGGAAGCGCAACAAAGAGAGAGACGGCAAAGGCTTTAGGCGTAAGGTGGACAGTACGGAGGAGATTGGCAAACGGAATGGGAAGCCAGTTGAAGATTCAAGCCGACAAGTGGAGGAGGAAAAGCCCAAAGCCACAACTCAACCAGCTGCGAAACCACCTGAGAGGAAAGGGTCGGCGCTGGTAGCCTACGGAAGCGACTCTGATGATTGAAGAGATTGTGGGAGAATATCAACGGCAATACCCTGTAATGAAGAGGAGTAAAAGTCCGGGATCGTATAATACACCAGTTAACTATACCGCAAATGCCATCCCTCGCTTGATCGTCGATACAAAACGGGCACCAGCCCTTCACCCTGATATAATATAGATACATAAAGTTGGACCCCTGATCATGAGATACCCATCCAACGGTCATTGTAATAGTACACGAAACTACACATCGATGCGTCTCTTTACACCGCGCTTCCTTTTATCTCACAAAAACAATGCCTCATTTATTCGTCGCTGTCCACATTGCCAACATTAGGTCGCATAGGCTTGGCGGTCACTGACTCAACAGTATAGTTCCATAGGCTGCGAAAGCTTCCCTTGATCCAGCCTTCGACCTCGGCCTCAGAGACCTTGATTTGCGCAGCTCGAGCCTCATCTTCAGGAGTAATCTCAAAGCGTCGCATGCGCTGCGCCAATCGAGGATCGATGACAATAGGCGCGGGCCATATCTTCTCCTTAGGAGGCTCAGCAGGGACGTCGTCCTTGGCAGGCTCTTCGGGCTTCCACACAGACTTGACCCAGTCGTTCTCCTCGTGCTTAAGGACAAGCTGCTGCTCATACTGACCATCGGCTTCACGCCACTCGCGAGAGGAGGCGGCGAAGCATACAGCAGCAACCTCGCGGCCGATTTCGTCAGCGAGCTTGCGGCGGTTGAAGAAGCGGTTCAAACGGACAAATGTATGACGGAAGCCGAGGCGATGAGGAAGAGGGATGGGGTTTGCAGGAGAGAATTCGGCGGGAATTTGAGCAGGGAGGTTGGCGAGGGAGTAGTCAGCGGTGGTGTTGTAGGGGCGAGGTTGAGGTGGTCGTTCGGGCTTCTTCTCTTCGTCCTTCTTCTCCTCATCCTTCTTCCCTTCACCCTGCTCACCGTCAACCTTTGGTGCCTCAGCAGCTAGCTCGATAGAAGCAGGTTTCGTTTCCGTCTCGGGCTTCGCAGGAGGGTCAAGTGGGCCCAGCCAGCCTTCGTGTAGTCCCCTCATGTACTCTTTCCATGTATGTAGGCCGAAGACAATATCGCCCTTAGCACCCTCATACTCTGGTATATGGTTCTTTTCCCGAAGAGCTTCGGTGATGGCTTCATCCGTTTGTAGATCCTCCTCGCCTGGCCGTTCATGCTTCCTCCGCTCACGGCGAATCTTCTCTGCCACAGCAGCTCTGACATCTCCCTGTTGTCTTCCCTGAACAAATTCCCAGTCCAGGCCAGACGCAGCCAGAACAGGCTTCGCATACTCAATAAAGTGGTCCTGTGCAATGCGAAGACCGTCACCGGGTGGCGCTTCGAGATACACGGTCAATCTGCGTGGGAGTTGGCTAGCTGAGGGGATTAGTTCGGTTGCAAGAGGAGCGACGACATGCTTCCACTTGGCGGTAGCCTTCTTCTTCTCGCGCTTATCGTAGATAATGGCCGCTGAGATAGAACCTGTGATGGCCCAGAAGATGAGCCAGTTGCGTGAAGGAAGTTTCCTAGGAAGATTTGGTAAGCCCATCATTTTCAGAGCTGGATTCTGTTTCGGCTTAGGACTGGGCGCCTTGTAAGTTGCGCCGGCGCCGGCAGGCTGCTGCGGTGTAGGATTGGGCTCGGCCATGGTGAAGTAATTCAGCAGCGGCGCCAATTATGAGGATCACGGCCTCGAAATGTTGAGAGCCGAGTTGTTCGAGCCGTATAAACTACGGAATAGCAAGGGTCTTGTTATTAGCCAGGCCGTGATGTCGGGCCGCTGCTGAAAGAAAAAAAACGTCCCATCGATAAGCAGCTCCGATAAGGCCCGGAGTCGGCAGGGAAATACCCTCGCTCCGGTCTTTGAGATGTAATTGACGGACGTATTTGTATGATTTAGGTATGAATTGTCACCTGGACAAATTACTGGGTTGGAGATTAAAGTTCTCAATCATGATCGAGTATTATAGTTTCTGCATTTGATTTGATTGTGGCGATTGGTTTATCAATAGAGGACAACCGGTCGTGTGCTGCCACGATCATCAGTAATCTTCCGTGAGAGTTCTAGAAAATGGCCGAGACTGTTATTTATAGGGCATACATGCCGTCGAGTGTACTGTTGGGCTGTTGAAGATTCTCGACTCGGCATCACAGTTGGGATGAAAGGAAGAGGGAGAAGGTGTTTGCGGTTGAAATGGATGATGGATCAAGATTGTCAAAAAGAAAAGAAAACTTGACTTGTTAATTATGATCATGGGTAAGCATGCTCGACATATCAGTGCTAGTGTATCCGTCTGTAGCTACCTACTCAGTTACCTGCTACTTTATATAATGTTCTAAGCATCAGCCGTAACACAATGATGGATGATACCTGGATAGTATACGATATTTATGTAGTGATAATTTCTCTGTTGATAACTCTCAATGACTGGACAGGCCGACGGCCTACCTATAATACTCAAGAGCCATGACACTCAAGAGGTTGAAGGACCCTGCTCATGCAGGTCGCAGGTGACAGGTTCACCTGAGGCTCAGGACTGATAACAACATCTGGGGAAACACAGCGCACACAGACACAGCAACAGGGGGTTGCCCCTGATGTCACGGGCCAGGCAGCAAGGATGAACCTAGGATCCAGATCAAATTTGCAGTCCAATTGATAGTGGTCAATTCACAATTGATTCACTACCAGCACCGTTGATGGTGTTGGACCCAAAGCTGAGGAGGATAAAATGTGCAGGGCCGATTGTCTTGTAAGATATATGTATCAAGTTACATACATATCCGATACTAATTGATGGAAGTTACACAGATTAAAGATACCTACCTGAGTACCTAGTAGGCACTCGAGGGACAGCTGGGTCTTGATGTTTTATAGCAGCCATAGTGCTCATCATCTGTTTCATGGTCGCTGAAGATCACTAAATGAGAACTATCTAAATCAGTCCGGCTTCATTTGTTACCTCTAGACCCCTCCTCATCCCCTCGGATCTCCTCCCCTAATTCTCTTTGCGGCCCGTTCCAACTGCCAATCCAACCGTGCTTGGACCTAGGTTCAAAACACCCAAAGACTGACGATCGATCCCTGTGCGTTTCGACTCAGTTGCTGCGTTGTGCAGTGCCTCCCTCACTGGCATCCCATCCTACCTACTAGTATCCAGTAGTCACCGAGGGAGCTAAAAGTACCAGGTACCTACGTGGACAGCTCAATACTCCAATCCCACCCATCTTTCATATATTTCAAAATCTACATGAACCCTTTCTGTCAATCCGTTTCCGCCATTTCATCTAATCCGAGACCATCGTCGACCGTGCGCTCTCTACTGGTGCTCCGCCATAGGTGGTTTTGGTGCTACTCTGCCTGTATTGCACTCACTGTACCCTTACCTCCATCCAGATTCGCTTGGCTGCAGAAAGGTACCTTAGTCCCGCGCGCCACCCCTCGCTCTCCCCTCCACAGCCCCTGGACTTGACCCTCCCCTGAAACTTGTCCGCCATCTCGACTCCCACCTCAGTCTTGATTCTTTTCTTCTCCTATTGTTACCAGCTCGTCGATACGGTACAGCACAAGACGAGGCCACCGAGAAGCCGTAACCAGACAAGATGGACCCCAACAATAATAATCGCCTCTACCTAAACTTTGGGAATGGTAACGATCGTTTGACCGCCTCGGACAGGGCCGCATATCCCACCACGCCTTCGACCTTTCCTCAGCCTGTGTTCCCTTCAGCATCTGGTCAACAGTCTTCTGGCGGACTGCAGCCGCAGCCTCAGCAGCCTCAGCAGCAGCAGCAGCAGCAGCAGCAGCAGTACGCTGGTGGTTATGCGCCTCAGGGCTACTTTGCCCAGAACCAATATGCTCAGCAGTATGGCGGGCAGCAACAGCAGCAGCAGCCGAACGACTATTCTCAGGGCGCTGGGTATCAACCACGATCCAACACTCCCGGCACCAACGACCCCAACACTGGCCTCGCCCATCAGTTCTCTCACCAGAACCTAGGAGGAGCTCGGAGTCAGGGCCAGCCTTATTCCCGAGGACCCTCGCAAGGCCAACGGCCCAGAACCGCTGGCTCTTCAGGACAGCAACCTAGCTACAACAACTACATGAATGCCCCTCCTATGCCTTCTCAAGCCTCTGCCCCCGCGGACGAATTCCAACGAGCACCTGAGCGAAACCCCGATCGCTATGGTACTAATGCCAACAGCAACCAAAAGAAGTGCTCTCAGCTTGCTGCCGACTTCTTCAAGGACAGCGTCAAACGAGCACGCGAGCGCAACCAAAGGTACGTAACATGTGCTTGAGACTTATTGTTGTTGCGAGGGCCTAGTAGCTGACCTATGACTACCTAACAGACAAAGCGAATTGGAGCAAAAGCTCCAAGATCCCTCTCAGGGCTCTGCCAGACGCGAGCAGCTCTGGTCAACTGCCGGTAGGAAGGAAGGTCAATACCTGCGTTTCCTCCGTACCAAGGACAAGCCTGAGAACTACAATACTGTCAAGATTATCGGAAAGGGTGCTTTCGGAGAGGTTAAACTTGTCCAGAAGAAGGGAGATGGCAAGGTCTATGCCATGAAGTCTCTGATCAAGACAGAAATGTTCAAGAAGGACCAGCTTGCACACGTTCGATCAGAACGTGATATTCTCGCCGAGTCCGACAGTCCTTGGGTCGTCAAGCTCTACACCACCTTTCAGGACTCGTACTTCCTTTACATGCTGATGGAGTTCTTACCCGGTGGAGATCTCATGACCATGCTCATCAAGTACGAAATCTTTTCTGAAGATATCACCCGTTTCTACATCGCGGAGATTGTTCTCGCCATTGAGGCTGTACACAAACTGGGCTTTATTCATCGGTATGCGCTACACAAACTCCCCCTTTCCACCCCCCTTTCCACCTGTCTGACCTTCAAATAGTGACATTAAGCCTGACAATATTCTTCTTGACCGAGGCGGTCACGTCAAGCTTACAGATTTCGGACTGTCGACAGGCTTCCATAGACTACACGACAACAACTATTACCAACAGCTGCTCCAGGGGCGATCCAACAAGCCGCGTGATCGTAACTCGGTTGCCATTGACCAGATCAATCTGACAGTCAGCAATCGATCGCAAATCAACGATTGGCGACGATCCCGAAGACTGATGGCGTACTCAACTGTTGGAACTCCTGACTACATTGCCCCTGAAATCTTCACTGGCCATGGCTATACCTTTGACTGTGATTGGTGGTCACTAGGCACCATTATGTTTGAGTGTCTGGTCGGTTGGCCTCCATTCTGCGCTGAAGATAGCCACGACACATACCGCAAGATCGTCAACTGGAGACAAACTTTGTACTTCCCAGATGACATCACGCTGGGCACCGATGCAGAGCATCTGATCCGAAGGTAGGGCACTACTTGCTGCGAAGGCATGAAAAGCAGATGACTAACATCGAATAGCATGGTGTGCAACACAGAAAACCGTTTGGGTCGCAGCGGCGCTCACGAAATCAAGAGCCATGCTTTCTTCCGCGGTGTCGAGTTTGACAGCCTGCGTCGTATCCGTGCACCTTTCGAGCCTCGCTTGACTTCCAACATCGATACCACTTACTTCCCTACGGACGAGATTGACCAGACTGATAACGCCAGCGTCCTCAAGGCACAGGCTCTCCAATCAGGCAAGACAGCTGAGGAGTCTCCAGAGATGAGCCTGCCCTTCATTGGCTACACATTCAAGCGGTTTGATAACAACTTCCGATAAATGGATTGAGTCGTCTAGCTGGTGAAGTGGGTTCTCTGACGAAGCGATTCCAGTTCTGTGAACAGGCTTCCCCTCGCGGTCGTCGGAGAATGGGCGGCAACCCGGACGAGCACCATGGCGCCGTTTTTCCAAGCAGTCATTAATGATACAATAGGCAAAGGGATTCTTGTATGCCCTGTGTCGTTGAGCTTTTTTTTTTTTTGCTGTTTCGATACATATCTTGATGTTGTGATTGCAGGGTCAATCTAGATGGAAAGGCATACAAGCTGGGGTTTTTGGGATGTTTGGGGTATGCAATTTGCATTATAAGGGGCATGTAACAAAACATGAGAATTCCAGACATTGCCTTACAAGTCAATAATAATCAACTGAACGAAACAAAAGTCTGTGTGCTGGGTATGTAAATCTAATGGGTTCGCGATAGTTGAGGTTGACATAAAAGCCTCCAATATTGACACATGACATGAAAAGAAGTATGTATTCCTTTGCAGGCTTGATGAGCAAGTGCCTTGTGTTGCCAAATCATAGTCTTTTCTGTTTTTTGTGATTCTACGTTGAAACTTTGCCCATGCATCGTATCACAACAGGAAGTACCTGTCCGTCTGTCTTAGACATGAATGGCCCAAAATACCGTTAACGCCGTCCCATGACCCGGATATCCTTTTCTTTGCTCCCAGCATGCAAATGACCATTTGAAGGCATAAAAATACAAGTCGTTACCTCCTTCCCGTCAAACCAGGAGCCATGTTGAACCGCTCCTCACGCTCCGTCATGAACATAACCTGGATCCAGTATTCTTTCGCATCTGGGTCCCAGAATGCAAACTGCTTGTCCTCACGCTTGTCAAGCTCGCGCGCAGGGATCTTGAAACCAACTGTCTCGTAGGGTTCGGCAGCGACAAGGAGGTATTGGAAGTTCTTATCGGGCTCTTCAATGTGCTGTGTGAATGCGTTCATGACCTGCCACTTGGGCGATGTTTCGGAGGTTGCATCAGGGTACTGGAGCTGGAAGAGCAGGCCCTGCTGGCGTGACAAGGGATCGCGAATCTTTGTGATTTTGTATCCTGGGCGACCGATCTTGACAACATTGCGCCGCTGAGCGAAGCCTGCACCTGTAACGCCAACGGGAAGACCGGTAGCTGGGTCGACAGCGCCTTGGCGGCCTTCTTTTTGCTCGCGAGCAGCGCGACGAGCAAGGTTGGTCTGATGCTTCTTGCCCTGGGTATGGGCGAGGTAAGAACCATCGTTCTGGTGAACAGTCAGACACAGGCGACATTCAAACGAGCCGACGTGGTTCTTGAAGAAGTAGGGATCCTTGTCGAGGTCGATGGTCTCGAGGGCGAGCTTGCGAAGACGTTCGCGACGGTCGGCGTTTGTGGCGGATTGGGAGGCGACACCGCCGCCACCAAATTTGGAGCCGGCGCGGTTTTGAAAATCCATTGTATTGAGATTTTGCGATTAGCTGGAGTTGTGAGAAAGATGTGTTGCGGTAAAGGTGGGAAGGTAAGATTGGTCGGCGTGAGGTTGAGGATGGAAAAGCAAAGCAGAGCAAAAGCGCGGTTGAATGCGAAAGTAAGTGTCAAGTTTACAGGCGTTAGACTGCGCTAATACACCTAGGTAGGTGAATAATTATACGGGGACCATGTTGAGGTGGGCGACCAATCACAACCTCATTCACTAGATATAGGAGGAACTTTGTACGGAATCTTGTATTATTCATATCTTCCTTGACAAAACACTACTTACAGCGTACTTCTCGATCTTTACATGCCCATCCATTCGATATAAACGCGTAAAGTAATCACACCTATAGCTTTACAAGATCTGCACGCTTGGAAACCCATGCTTCAACACATCCAACAAATCTGTCAAACTCGGCCGCTGGAGTTCCAAGCACCAAAGCCATGAATCCTCTGCGCACGATCCAGAAACCTTGTTCCATCATTTCAAGCCAAAAGAGATCTCTTAAAGCATCAATCTCATCGACTTCCCCAGATCTTTCGATCACGCGAGTTCCATCCTTGGTAAAATGCACTCCCATGATTGTACCAATGCCAGTGAATACCACTCGTGTACCCTCTGTCACTGCGTTGAGCCGCTCTCTGAACTCATCGCCAGATTTTGTGAACTGATCTGCAACATCGGGGGTGTATATCTTGGTGAGACCAGCGTACCCAGCATGTGTCACGAGGGTGTTGTTGTTGAAAGTACCTGAATGGGAGAGGCCGCCTGGGGATCGTGGATCAAACGCAGACATTATATCTGCCCTGCCGCCGAAAGCCCCGAAAGCGAGACCTCCCCCGAGGTATTTGCCAAAAGTCTTGAGGTCTGGTTTGAGACCTCTCAGTTGTGAGATACCTCCACCAGATAGACGTGAAGTCATGACCTCGTCGACGATGAACAAGACACCGGCCTGCAATCTGTTAATAAGTGGCAGCAGAATGGCAAGAAGAACCAACTGACCTTTGAGGCAATATCCTGTATGCCTCGAAGGAACTCAGGGTGTCCGGGAAGACCACCTCCGGAGCCCTGCATCCCTTCCAATAGCACCGCAGCAACACCTTCACTCTCGATGGCAGTACGGGCACTGTCGAGATCGTTATACGTGGCCACTACCCAGTCGTCCAGGTCCACATTGTTCGCTTCTGGCTTTCCTCCTTTGAAGCCTATAACAGCACCGTGATACCCTCCGGTGAACGTGACAACTTTCCTCTTTTTGGTGAAAGCCCTCGCAGCTGCCAGAGCATGGATGTTGGCTTCGGTACCTGAGTTGCAGAAGCGGATATGCTCGATATCGAAGCGGTTGCAGAGCTCGCGGGCGAAGACTTGTTCTTGGGCTGTGTTGCCGCCAAGGTTCATGCCTACGTTGTCCAACACATCTCGAATGGCGGAGAGAATGACTGGGTTGGAATGCCCGTAGAGAGCTGCAGTGAACTCTCCAGTGAAGTCTGTATAGCTGTACAACATGTCAGAACCTATGTTTGCATACTTCTTATGGCAACCTACGTGTGCCCGTCTTCAGATGTAAGTTGATGCCCTTTTCCAGACTTGATTACGACTGGAAACGGGCTGGCATGGAGAACCGTCCTAGTGTTTCCACCAGGCATCGACTTGACGGCTTCATCATGAAGAGCTTTGGAGCGTGGGTTACACTTGATGTATCGAGCTGTGGCTTGATCAAGCTCTGCCTGAATGCGTTGAGTAAGTTCTGGAGACATGGTGAAATTGTAATATTTGCTCCCAAATTTGGTACCAGATAACAGAATGAACAGGACAGCAGGGAAACCATTAATTTATATATCTTATCAACTGTGATGTTATGGGCGATCGCTGGTCTAAACATAGCATCTTTCGCATCTCGGTATAGTCGATGGCGATGGCGGTGTTGGAGAAATCCTCGGGTTATGTTATCGGGTCTCGGGTCTGGCGGTAGCGCATGTCGAGTAACTGAATAGTGTTTCAGAAGAACTGACAGATTACCTATCGCTGGAACGCTCAATTTGTAAGAGCATTGGGCTTGTCCCTATTCGAATCGTGAAATCATTTTTCGAGAGCCCAGGCATCTACCATCATTAAAATAATGCCCAGTGCTACACTTCCAAGAAATTGTATGCTTGGCCATCTTCATAATACCAGCAAACTCTCAGTTTATTACCAGCTATTCGCCACGGCATTCAACATAGCCATTTTATTCAATCGACCGGTTGACTTAGAATTGATTACTTGGATGTTACTCTTTGGGTCTACATGTTCTAGTCGAGGTGTGACCAGAACTCAGGATCATCCTGACCAGATCTCATGGGTAACTAGGGAAGATTCTTCTGAGGATTTAAAATAGCATAGTCAACCCCCTAACCATTGCTTCTTATCTAGACTTCAGATATAGGGTAAAGCTATCCCATGCCTCTCAGAGACCGGCGGGTAATTGACATGAAAGTACGTACCTTTTCGAGGTGGGGGAGGGAAAAGCGGTGTGAAAATCAAAGCGGCAGAATTGTCAATCCCACTTAATTTTTCAAACTTTGGTCGAGGCCGCTCATAGTGGAACAGAAAAAGTCAGGACAAGACAAGCAGTCAAGTCAAAAATATCACAATGGCTGGAATCAACAAACCAGGCAGTAGGTCACCTCATGTTATTGATTAGGCGAATGTATCAAGTACTAACTCTACGCAGAGCCCAAGTCCAAGCGAACTCCCGTTCGTCTTCGCCACAAGATCCAAAAGGCGTCGGCCGCAAAGCAAAAGAAGGAGCGCAAGCTCGCAAAGAAGAACCCGGAATGGCGATCAAAGCTAAAGAAGGACCCTGGCATTCCTAACCTGTTCCCTTACAAGGAGAAAATCCTCCAGGAGATCGAGGAGAACCGTCAGTTGAAGGCTGAGCTGGCGCAAAAAAGAAAAGAGATGGCCAAGGCCGCAAAGACAGGTACTCAGGATGGGCCAGGCATGACCGGCGTTCAGGTCGCTGTCGGAGACGAGATGGAGGATGACGAGATGGATGAGGATATTGACGAGTCAAACCCCATGGCTGCGCTTATCGCAAGTGCTCGCGCTGCCGCTGCTACCTACGACAAACAACTTGGCGAAGACGATGATATGGACGATGACAGCGACGACTCCGACTCCGACAACGGCCCTGAGATGTCTATCGGCCAAGCCTCCTCGAGAAAGACCTACGACCGCGTCTTCAAGCAGGTTGTTGAGGACGCCGATGTTGTTCTCTACGTTCTCGATGCCCGCGATCCCGAGGGTACCCGTTCTCGCGAGGTCGAGCGCCAGGTCATGGCAGCTGCTTCTGGCGGCAAGCGACTCATCCTGGTCATCAACAAGGTCGATCTGATCCCTGCCAAGGTTCTGCGAGACTGGCTTGTATACCTTCGACGCTACTTCCCTACTCTGCCTCTCCGAGCATCAGGCGCTGCTCCCAACGCACACACCTTCAACCACCGCGACTTGACTGTCCAGAGTACTTCTGCCACGCTCTTCAAAGCTCTCAAGAGCTTTGCTGCTAGCCGCCAGCTCAAGCGTGCCGTCTCTGTCGGCGTTATTGGTTATCCCAACGTCGGTAAGAGCTCTGTTATCAACGCGCTCCTCTCGAGGATGAGTGGTAAGGGCGGCAGCTCTTCAAGGGCTTGCCCCGCCGGTGCAGAGGCTGGCGTCACCACAAGCATTCGTTCTGTCAAGATCGATAGCAAGCTTACTCTTCTCGACTCCCCCGGTGTTGTCTTCCCTTCGTCATCCTCGACCCAGTCCGCTGGTCTTGTCTCCCTCAAGAACGCTACCGAGGCTCATGCCCACCTGGTTCTCCTCAACGCCGTCCCTCCCAAGCAGATCGACGACCCCGTTCCTGCAGTCACTCTTCTTCTGAAACGCTTGTCGGCTTCTCCCGAGCTTATGGAGAAGCTCACAAATGTCTACGACATCCCTGCCCTTCTCCCCAGCCGCGCTGATGGTGATTTTACCACCGACTTCCTTGTCCAAGTTGCCCGCAAGCGAGGCCGTCTGGGTCGTGGTGGTGTCCCTAACCTCTCTGCCGCTGCCATGGCAGTTATCACTGACTGGCGAGACGGCCGCATCCAGGGTTGGGTTGAGCCTCCCGTTCTTGCTGTCGAATCTACACCATCCGCTGCCAAGTCAGCTATCAAGAACGTCGGTGAGGATGACGTCGCTGCTGACCAGAAGCAAATTGTTACTGAGTGGGCTGCTGAGTTCAAGCTCGAGGGTCTCTGGGGCGATGACGAAGGTAGCTCCGGAACGATGGATGCTATGGAGCAGTAGAGAGAGAAAAAGGCTTCGAGTGGTTTGTTCCGCAAAATGACGGACGGTTTACATGAGTTCTTCACTGGAAAGTTTGGCGTTTCAAGGATGGCTGGTAGAACGGTTTAAACCCGTGCATATACATTCATAAAACAATATGTCTTCCTAAAACTCCTACATGGTTCAACAAGTGACTCATAGATTATGCATTATGCCTTGTACGTTTGAATCCAGATCCCTTTTTGTCATGTCTATGCCTCGATCAACTCCATCTTGACACCTCGCTTGCCTGTCATCTCATCCTTCTCGTCACGGACTCTAACCCTGACCTTCTGGAACAGCTCTACCTTGACCTTTCGGCTTCCCTTAGTGGTGAGCGTGTATGTATCAGCATCGTACTCAGCTTCAGGCTCGGGCTCCGCGAGGTCCCTGAGTCGGATCAGACCCTCTGTTCCAAAGCGTGGGACAAGGACGACGAAGCCGTTGCTAAAGATCTTCATGACAAATGCGTCCTCCTCAGCAACCTTGCCCTTAAGGGCTTGGCCGACATAGTAGGCGATACTGGCACGACCGGCCATCTGGGCGTTGCGGTGTCGTACGTTGATGTTCTTGCAAACAGCCTCGAGACGTCCTCGGCTACGGACGTTGGGGTGGATCGCCTCGTAATCGATAGCGGCGGCGAGTTGTCGATGGGCGAGAAGATCGGCATAGCGACGAATGGGGGATGTGAAATGAGTGTAGATCTCGGAAGCGAGACCGTAATGACGGAACTCGGGATATGCTTGCGTTCCTGAGCAGAAATACTCCGCGCTCATCATGCAGCGAGTAGCCATGATACGCACAAGGGTGTTGAAGAACGGCTCCTTGGGGTCAGTACATTCATCCAGGGAGTCGGCAAGAGCCTTGCTGGAGTCGGTGCGCAATTCCATGCCGCGCTTGGTGCGGAGCTGGTTTGATAGCTCGTCAAAGTTGGTCTTTGGAGGGGCGCCGTGGCGACGAAGAATGGCGGTCTGTGGGAAGGCTTCGTAGATCTTGGCCGCGACGCTGATATTGGCGAACAACATGAATTCTTCGACAAGGGAGTTAGTGTCAAGAAGCTGCTTGGTCTTGACATCAATAGGGTCGGAGGTCTCCGATTCAGTCTGCACCTTGACCTCCGGCGAAGAAAGGCTCAGGGCACCAGCCTCCATTCGCTTCTTCTTGAGCCTCTTTGAAAGCATGAGAAGCATGCGCATGCCCTTGGTAAGGTCGTCTTGCTGAGAATCATCGTCGATTCGCAGCTGAGCCTGTTCGTAGCTGAAAGCTTCCCTCGACTTTATAACAGATTTGGTGAAGCGAACATTGACAATGTCGGCGTTGTCGTTCAGCTCCCAGAGAACAGAGAAGGCAAATCGCTCTACATAAGGCTTGAGCGAGCAAAGGTCAGTGCCAAGAAGAGGGGGGAGCATGTCAATACGCTTATCAACCAGATAAACAGTGGTACCTCGAATACTAGCCTCAGTGTCCATGGCGTTTGCAGGTTTAACAAAGTTGGAGACGTCGGCAATGTGGACGCCCACCTCGAAGTTGCCATTAGGGAGTTGTTTAGCGTGGAGAGCATCGTCAATATCCTGACATCCAACGGGATCGATACTGCAGATGAGAAGTCCTCGGAGATCCTCTCTTTGTCTCCAACCAGGATCCTCCATGCTTGTAGGTACCCTCCAGTCATGTCCCTCCTTAGGAAGACAGTCCAGCACAGTTTTAGGGAAAGGCCTATATTGGACATCCCATTCCAGAAGTAGAGCCTCGGTCTCGGCAGACTTAGTTTCAAGCTCACCCAATGATCGTACGAAATGTCCGACAGGATGTCTTGAGTCGCGCTCCCAGCCATCGATGGTGACCAAAAGGCGCTTGCCAAGAAGGTCAGCCACCTGTCTGGTGCGAAGGCGGATCTTGGGGATCTTCTTGTCCATAGGGATCAGGAATACGCTGTCCTGTTTGCGGCCTTGGTTGGAAGCCTTGCTCGCCGACGAAGGATCGATGTGGCCGACGTATTGTCGCCAGTTTCGTTTGATGACACCCAGAACCTTGGCTGTAGGCTGAGGCTTGCTCTCTGAAGCGCTCTTCTGCGTCTTCTTGACTTGTTCTTGCAAAGCCTTTCGCTCCTTTTCAGAAACGAGGTCCTGGCTCTCCTCCGCATCCGCATTCTCGTTCTTAGTGATGGCGTCTTCCTCGACAATCTTTGTTGAAGGCTCCTTCCACTGATCTTGAGGAAGAACTTCGACAACTACAACATCGCCATCGACGGCTCGGTTGATGTTTTCACGACCCAAGATGAGAAGGGGCTTTGGGAACGCTGGGACTTTGATAGATCCCTCAAGGTAGTTGTATGGTGACACATTGAAGACGCCTTGGTGCATCAAGCCAGCCTTGACTCCGGTCATCATCTTTGACAAGGTGAAATATTCGGGGTAGAGCATCTGACCCAGCTGCTTGAACGACCCTATGCTTTGAGCCTCGGCAACCATATCGAGCAACCTCTCGCCATCTTCGAGACTCCCCACATATTCTCTTAGAGAAGACGCATGAAGTCCATCTGCCTTGGCCTTGCGGAGATTCTCTCGGTCGTCGCTAAGCATTACCACCGCAGGCAGGTTTTTCGCATTTGTCCTGGCAAGATGCTCGCCATACCACTTGACAGCTAAACGCACAGCCCTGTCATTTCGATCATTAACGGTCTCATTCGCCTCCCGATGGACAAACGTCTCGAGCCTGAAGTCATTGAAAAAGACGTAAAATCTCTTATCCTCGCTCTTCGTGAGCCCCACTAGACGATTATAGAGTGGTAATGATCGATTTCGTAGCTCCTCCAGCACTGTTTGCAGGACGATCACATCATAAAAAGCCGAGCTTTGTTCAAAAAGGTCCATTGCGTTAAGCAACGCGTTAGTATCTGGGACCAAGTAATGGCCCTGAGGAAAGGCTTTGGTGCCTGCTGGCTTATCCGAGAGGATGAAAGGCTGCACTGTAATCCGTGTCAGCAAGCTGTAGCCGTAGAGCTGGAGCGCAAGTAAGGATCCTTCCTACCTTGCTGCGCGGCATTTCTGGGAGCATCCTGAAGACACGCCTTGCAAAGCTTCGAGGAGCAGGGAATGTCTGTACGTAAGTAGACCTCTCTCACGATTTTCTGGACTTTGCCACTTCGAGTCGAGCGCACGTAGACCTTGCTCGAAATATTGGACGCCAAAGGGTCAGCCTCTGTAGATCTCTTCAAGCTCGCCATCTTTGCTAGATTGTTGCTTGTCCTAGCAATGTGATGATTTTTATGATTTTTATGAGTAGGTAGGTATGATGAAAAGACTCTTGATGGCAAAGCGTTCAAGTCGACTATAGTGGGACCCTTATCGATAAGCCACCAACTGTATGGTCTAAATGCGACGCCTGTACTTGATTCTTGTTGAATATAATATTAATGCTCTACCTCAGAACATCAGCTTCCCGGCCCTACCTGGCATTGGAATACTTCCAAGGTATGTTCGCCCGGTAAATGCAAAAAACCGCAATATCCCTCCTCCTGCTCGGGCAGCCGCGGCCTTACTTTTGAACGATATATCGCATTAAGCTTTCACCTCCGCAGCAAACCTATAATCTTAATACGAGAGTTACGAAACCGAATGAGCAGTCGACTCAGAGGCTGAATGAGAGACCTTCTCGATTTTAATTATTCTAGCTGCAGACTATCATGGCTGTGTCTCATCACGTGATGTTCGTATCACGTGCCTTCCTGAAACAACTTCACTTCACCTTCCGTTGTATCTCCCTCTTGGAAAGTCACCCTTCCCTTCAGAGTCAATTTGGTACACGAAAAAGCTATCATCAATACATCGAAAGTTTTTCCTAGTACCTTGTCACGAGAGTTCTACTTTTAGGACTTCATTGCATTCCCACCCTTACTACCAAAACACAACTTACACACCTTCAATCTGACATGATTTGGTGCTTTGACCAGCTTGAACTTCCAGCATGACCATCGAAATCACTTACTGTACGTAACAATTGTATCATGGAAGTACAAAAGCGCGTTTCCAAATGTGCTTGATCGACAAGGAAAAAAAATACTTAATCGAAAAGCAGAAGTTTGTGGAGGAGATCACAAAGCGACTGCACCCAAACTTTGAGTCTTCTATGATCCTAATCTCGACACAGGTTTTTGATGCAAGTCGAAAACAACAAAAAGATAGAAATCTCAAATTCCTGGATCAAAGTTACGTTGGCAGTTTTGCCACATACGAATGATTGTGATTCTCTTGAACCTTGGGAGGGTCTTGGTACAATGATTCCGTTTGCTCTATGTCGCTGCTTGGGCTAATATTCCGTGGCGTTACACTATGACAGTATTCAAAATCGGTAGGGAGATACAGTTTCTGTCGAACAAATTAGCAGGGGCGTCTGACGATAGACAAATCCTGCTTCCAGCATGACCAAAAGGTGCGGGTGTCCTTGCGAATCGAAAAGGAGCTATGATCTACCACAACCGATGATAAGGTACACCTGTCTCATCTTTCTATGAACGCCGGAACCCGAGATGTATCTGCAAGTGGTATGCTCCCAGTAGTAGGAGACATCGCACCTGTACGCACCGAGGATCAACTTTTGATAGTGAGTTCGTCACCTTCGTGCCTTTACCTGACGCGGTGGGCCGGGACTTGGATATAATTTTAGCCGCTGGAAGGACATCATTTCGCAGCTCCCAACTGCGCTCCTGCATCTAGTAAAAACCACGAACATGCCAGATGCACACGTTCATTTCCAGTGCCAAAGTCCAGGGATGAGAAAGGTATTCCGAGCCAGACTTCTTCCTGCATAGCCTGCAATTTGTGGCTTTACATATGACCGTCGGGTACTGGAGTGAATTCCAAGTGACAATGCATCTACCTGGTGTGATTGGGAAATGAACGTCGCGGTGCGAACCAAGTCCTGCGGTCAGCTTCCGTATGCATAGAACGCTCTGTGCCAACAGTCATTTATCCATCTGCCACCATGTGCAAGACAAGTGTCGAATCAACCTTGTTTAAGGGTCGTTCACTATTGAACATCAATATCAGCCTCTTGATAGAAACATCACTCTGCTGCCGGCTGGTTGTTGTCGATACCAGACATAATCTAACCTGCTACGAGTTTGGCTACTGTATCCTCGCCAGCTGAGAGAATATTGTGCCTGTTAGTAGGTACAAATCCTGGGCAGATCAAGAGAAGATAGTTCATTGGTGGCGAATTTCGATAAGAAGAAAAGAAGCCAATTGAATAGACACCGGCCATTTCCAGCTTACTGCAGTTGCGATATTACTGTCATCGACATCCTTGCAGCATGTTTCTATGGGCCGAGTCCCAGAGCGTCGATATTGCACCACCAACCTCGGAGGTATATTGACATGATAGTGGTTTTACGGTGATTTCCTCAGCATTGAAGCAAACGATTGGTACGTTGTTCCTCCAGTTTGCCTGACAGGAGCCTGCCGAAGCAGGCTCGAAGGTAATAGCCAGGGCCTTGATTGATGCATCTTGATCAGACTTGTTACGATGAGGCAATGTCAGATGCTGTGTCAGACTCCTTCGAGTTCCTCAACCATTATTCAACTTCGCGACAGTTTCTGTTTTAGCGACGTCAGCATTGGTAATGTCGCTCGCAGGCCTGGCTGCGACCGGTGAGCAGAACCCTTGGGTAGGTACGGCAATCCATGTGATGGTGAAGGGGTAGAAGCAGGCTGCTGTATTAGGAAATGCATGACGCCGGGTACTACTAGGCCCGGCGATTTGCTTTAACCTGAGAATGCGTGCGCGTTGGAGGCCCTCACGAGGTCGCGTTTAGCGTGCATCAAGGGTTCGTAAAACAGGAAAAGTACGAGCTTCATGAGGAAATGTCTATTCAAATGCAAGAAGACCCGAACTCCTCAAGCATGGTGAGAAGCACGACACCAATGCGTAACAGGCGATCTAAGCAAGCACATCGCCATGATGCCGCATCACATACCAAAGCAACGCAGCGCGCGTCATAAGAAATGAAAGGCCTATGACAAAACACAGAAAGATGGGAAACCTGTTTGGTCCCTATCATATCAGTGAAAGAGCCGTGAACGCCGACTTGCTCCTATGCCACTGAACGGAATCAGGCATCAGCTGCGACGAATCGATACTTGGAGAATTCGAAATCAAAGTCATTAACAAAGTAGGGATAAGCTACAAGCATAACACAAAGAACAGGGGTATGGGTGTGAGGCTATTGGGATGAGGGCGGAGACAAACGCCCCTTGTTGGTACCATAGCCAAGAACCGGTCCCATGAATCGATATGATTGGTTTCGTACTCGCAAGTCCGCCATAAGACGAAGTATCCAGCCGGTCAGGCGTCACAAGACTGCAAGCCGAGAACAAGTTAGCAAGGATAAGTGCATCAGCATGATGCAATGCGGACCCGAATTTATGGAGCAGGCAGTTGACTCAGATATCATCAGTGGGCTAAAGAGCATATAGCGACTCAGTTGTTGAAAGAAGTGAGCATTTACGGGAGGCGGGAAGGGCATAACCAAACAAAATGGGAGGTTAAATTATACCTGGGGATGCGAAACAGGGATTCTGGCGATGGGAACCACAGCCACCCAACGTTACGTGACGATGGATTTCCTCAAGAGATTAAGCCGAGGCGAAGGGTCTGGGGATCCGGCGCTGGTAAGGTTTCATGTGCGGGCCGGCCGGTAAATCAACCTCATACGACGACATGCTTTTGAGTGATCTACAAGCGAGATATTTACGTTGCGGTTTAAGGCAGGTACTAGGTTTGAAGGGCTCGTGTCAGGGCACGCCCAGGACCTGATCTCGCTTGGAAATCTTGGCCAATGGCCGAGAAACAGACGAACCATAACGATGAAGCAAAGACCAATTAGCGGGTGCAAGAGATCTGGACCACCGGTAGAAAAAGGGCAAACGGGAAGAGGCTCAATCAAGATTAACGGTTCCAAGAACGGCGGAGTATGGAATAAAAGCCGCGGCCGACCAAATTAAAGAATGGCGATGAATGGATCAGTGGTCACTGACGAATGGAGGCTGTTGTGGCTTGTTAGCTCGGACATTTTGTGTAAACCGTCTGCGGATCGCTGAATTACTACCTACGTAAAGCGAACAAAGGATGGGAGCTGGACATCACAAGGGGATAGGCGGGGTAGAGACGAAGCCTCTCGCACGGTGCTCAGTCTCGGTCCCAGGCCATGTTTCTCGCGAATCTGGCCTACTACCCTTAGCCAACCCACGGCGGAGACAGCAAACTCTGGGGTGAAGATTGGGATGGCCTGTGTGCATGGTATGGGGCTCGGAGATCCTGGATCTAAAGCATCCTCATAGCACTCGCATGTTTGGCATAGTCTAGCGGGTCGCTATCTGTGATGCAGAGATGCAACCTCGGGCTGGCCATGGCACTTCTCCACGATCGTACATAAGAGAATCCATGGGATGGAGGAGAGCCGCAGAGCGGGAATTGAGTGTGTGCGGGGACGGGCACGGATGGAAATGGTGGGCGAGGATCGTGGGTTGGGCTGGGTTTGGTCACGAATTGGTGTGGTCTGGGGTTTTGGGGCGATCGCTCCCGCACCTCCTCCCCTCCAGCTCCCTCCCCTCTTTGGTATGACTGATTTGGACTACCCTTTTGGCTGCTAACTAAGTATTTGCAGTTCCCCGGAAGGCTGATGAATATCTTAAACTCAAAATGTCTCTACGGAATACAATGCAGGGCGCCTCAAACTCGAGCAAGGCAGGTTACATGAACCAGAACGACAGGGACCAGGGGTCTATTTTAAGTGGAAGACAGTGGAACGGATCACGCCCGTGCTGAATCGCTGACCCTGGCGTTCACGATCTCTAACTTGTTTTTAGAGCACGCTGGAGGTTTGCAACGTCAATTACAAGTGAGCGCCCTGTAAGTGGTGGGCCAGGATTCACGCTTTTGTCACTCCGGACCATCTCCAATCATCAAAGATCATCAAAGATCAATGGAATGATCGATTGAGACTTCTCAACTTCGTACGCAAACTCCATGTGTCCTTCCAACTACTACGTAGCGGACCGGAAGAACCAAGTCACAAGCCACTGGACTCTGCTCCGCTCTGTTTTGCCAGCAGGCAGTCTTTCACACTATCCCCAGACTTGGTCTGATATCCCAGGCACTAACTAATCGAAGAACCATCTTGTTGAGGGTTATCGAGTTGGGGCTGTTCGTTGCGGGTCAGCGGTGACCAGAATCCCAGATTCAAAAGCTCCCATATGCGACAAGCGCATGTCTTGATGACGTCTCTACATTGCGTTCAAGGGCTGGAGGACAAGAAGTCTGACAATTGCTGCTTTAACAAAATCCCCTCAGATGTTGCGAAAAGTGAGACCAGCTCATGGGAGACATGCGATGTGGGTCAAACGACTGATAAAAGGCATGATATGAGACAAAGTATCACGGGCCAAAAAAAAAAAAAGTGAGACATAAGACGCAGCACGACATTCAAAGTGTTTCTCGTAATCTGTCTATGCAGACACCTCGGGGAATATCGCTAAATGCCTAGCCTCGCCTCGTTCAGGCGAACCAAGGGCGATGATATGATTCATGAATGATTGGAAATCGTCAACATCTCGTGGAATAGAATTCCAAATCTAGCCCAGCAACAATCTTTTGAGGCCGGCATCACGATTCAGGAGGAGATAAAGATAAAATCCGAGTCCGAACAAAGCATCTACACAATGTACTATTGAAAGATCAAGCGCTTTATTGACAGTGCTCTACGGCACAGCAACGCAACAACGTTTCATGTCGTCGAAGAAAAGCTGCTAACAATGCAATGACATCTGCATGCAGTTAGCATCGCGACACACATGTATTTACGAGAGGGGAAGGGCGCTTGCGTGCATCGCGCGACACTCCCACACACCCGTCACACACATCACCGTGCGACAATCAGTCCCGGTATAGCGGATCAGAGACAACGACGGAGGCTCTTCCTGCCATTTCGACCATCGAAATCAATCCAAGTCTCGGACTGGCTCTCGGCGAGCCCCTTCACGCTTGTCATAGTAAATGGGAGAAAGCTGGCCAACTGAATGGTAGCTCCGGAACAGCTCCGACTAGGGACAGTAGCAGCACGGCTATGCTAGTTGTATCTAGGCCTGAAATATTCGAGGTCCGAGTCCTATCTCACCTAGGTAGGTTATTTAGTGGATGGAATATTGCGGCGGAATATGCCAAAATGGTCACAAATTGGAAGTCGCATCTGGGTTTCGAGGGTTGACATAAGTAAGTTAACTCATACTTGGGAGTGTAAGCAGTAACATCAAGCATAAACCGCAGGCTTTTGAAGCAAGTTGAAACGGCCACGTCCATAATTATCATAGATATCAATCAGCAATTCCTGCGACGACTGACACATTGCTGCGTTACGAGATGCTGACACTGATGACACCTCAAGCCACTAACTTTAGCCTACCAGGACCATGCCTAGGATCAGGACCAGTAGGCTTCAGCCGTTATACTAATTCCTGGTTTGGGTTTTACTTTCTTCTGGGACGCTACAATACCCTTGCACGGTGACATTTTGCTGCACCGGAGACTGGCCAGAGAGGCGCTGAGCTATATAGCCGAAGCTGAACTAGGAGGGTCCAATGATGCTGATGATGCGGACGTGGATGCGGAGTAGGTATGTCTTTGTCTGTTTGCTGCTGCTGCTGCTACTGGTATTAGACTGCATTCTTGATCAAGAGCTTCTTATCTTGGAATCGTCGTCTTTCATAATTCCTCTCCCGCTGGTGCCGCCCTCACCGCATTCTCTATGTCATGCTTTAACGACAATATCACCATCATCATTCATTGTCTCTAGAGAGGTTAACTCCGCCTCCACCTCGTCGTCTCCTCTGGCTCACTCTGTCTTACTCTGATATACACACACCTACTCTTTAGATAAACAACCAGGGTATCCTTCCCCCTGCCCCTTTACCCTTGTTCTTGTCCATGCCTTGACTTGACTCCCCACTCACATCACCCTCCTCCCCCAGGCTTGCGCCATCTAAACCAACCGTTCTTCGTCATCTGTCTCCCTCAATCGCGCCGTCTTTCCAACGGTAAACCCTTCCCCCCCTCCACTCCATCTTCTTTGATATCCCAGCAGCTCTCTACTGCAAGTCTTCGTCCCACTCCCACTCCCTCCTCATCCTCATCTTAATCCTCGTCCTCCACCATCGTTCAAGGCAAGACAGGGCAAGGACGGACACCATCCGCACCTACGATAAATCAGATTACACCATCATTTTTGTTTGTCTATTTGTCTATCCAAACAATCAACTGTCCCTGACCAGTAGTACGGTTCTTGAATATCGCCGTCACAATCACCATCTCTTGTCGCTACGCAGCCGATCTTCTTGCTTAGTATTAGTCCTTCACCCACTTTAGGCGACAATCAAAGGCTCCTGCAGATCAAGTCCTTTTCTCTACGTTGCAGTTGTTAGTTCCTGACTTACGTTGAACCCCAAACAGTTCAGCACGCGGGCAACACACATATCCCGTGCACCATCAGCAGAGCGTTACCAGCTTCGTGCTATCAAAAGGCTGTAACTACTCTGGTCAAGCGATATGTCATATCGTTGATGCTGATTTTAACACTGCTTTATCATTGCATACTCTCAACTATTTGACAGCAAGCATCTTTCTATTACAAAGCGCACGCATCACATCACAGCACAGTACTTACAGCGCGGTTCAGCGCAAGTCAGGGATCGCATCGCATCAACACTGAACCACCAAACAGCGCTACCCTTCGCTTGATATCTACAGCGGCCGAGCGGTACAACCCAGGCCAGGCGCTAGAAGATCTCCGCTTTGGACGCCTTCAACCCTCGTTTCTTCTCCACCTCCACGCGCCTCTTTTTGTCGCATTATCATTACCTACCTTACCTATCTACACAAGGTACCTTTGGCTACACGCAATCATCACTTGTGCGCAATCATCCGTATCGATCGAGTTGAAGACGAGACCCTCATTAACAAGAGCCACTTACCGTCGTTGACATCCCTCAAACCCCGCCTCTCTCAGCCTTTATTCCGTTAGTTTCCTGACTCTGGGTTTGGGTTGGTTTTGATTCTGATTCTGATTCTCACTGCTAGGCCTTGACTACTGAGATCCCTGGTTGTGGAGTTTTATCAGTTCATTCGCATTTCAGGGCTGGTTGATTGGATCCTTCCTTCCGGGCATGCTCCTACACCCCCCGCAAGAGTTGTTTTTTCCCTGAACTTCCTGGTCTCAAATCGCCACCTGCAAGACTGCAAGTGCGACTGATTCCCAGATTTCCCAGTAGCTGCGCACACTGCGGCACTACTACTGCACCTTCCCTCCCACCCCATTCACAAACAGCCCGCAGTCCCGTCC
>JAAGWP010000335.1:0-50072 GCA_013266165.1 Fusarium graminum
ATGCCATGCCATGCCATGTCATGCCGCAGGGCTGGTCACAGCATGCACCTCACCCATTAGAGCAACTTGACACTTAGGGCTGAAGGACTTGACGACATGGGGCCTCCAAATCGACACTGTTCACCTCCGTGGATCGATGAGATTAATTAACAGGTTCGACGGAAACTCTGTTGGCTGTTCCGCAGCCTTACGCGAACTGAGAGCTGCGGGCGGCTGGGGGGGACTTGGGCTCCTTACTCCATACGCTACGGCACCTAGAGCACTAACACTAACATCAACGCGAACGGCGGAACCAAGCCCAACCCCATGAACCATCAAGAGTTCCGGGTTCCTATGGCGCCCTGGCTAATCTAGCGTCTCAGGTGTCGCCCCTCGGCTCTCAAGGACGGGTGATGAGTACGGATATGTATCTTGACTTTGCTAACAAAAGAGTTGCCATTTTCAGCAATCTCTCGACCGTCGTGGTAATGATTCTCATGACTGGATAAAGATCCTACCGGCCAAGAAAAGATCGTCACCCCATGGTTTTTTGCCCATGGCCCAAACACGCGTACCTACGCAACCCGCGTTTATTTTTGGATATTTCTCAGAAATGCTACATACAAGTAAATATCAATTGCTGCACCGTAATCTGTATGTCTAGCTGTAAGGGGCTCCACTTCCTACAAGGTCTATAAACATCCAGAAGCACGATCGTCATAATGAAACAGTTAATCCCAAATCATAAAGATTCCTATATTGGCCTATTATACGCTACAGGGTGGTTGTCGAAGCTGCACCCCAGCCAATAAATAACCAAGTAAGTGTCAACGATGGCTCGGCTCTTCTCGCGTTGATCCGAACCAAGTCTTTTGAAAGGGCTGTTGTTCATCCGCGAACTTGCTCCATTACATAAAATTCCCGACTAGGTGCTCACATAGGATGAAAGAGTAGATCCACAAATGTTATTCTTCTATCTTGGATGACTATAGTCCCTACCAACTACCGACGTCCATGACATAGCCAGTGAGAAATTGCTTTGCGGTTAATATATTTCCTTGAGATGCCGACATGGCACACAAGGGGTCCCCTACTTCATATCCGGTACGTACACCATCTGCCTTCCATGTTGGCCATCACCTATTGGATCTCTGCCGATTGAGTCCTGGCCCATACCAACGCTGCAGCCAAGGGGTGCTCTTTGCAATCGATTGTGATATTCAGCGCTCCTCGAGTATGTGCTCCATCCTCGGATATACGGAGCAAAAGGGCTGCTCGAGCCATCTATCTGCAAGCTGTAGCAGTCCAGATTGGGGATATGCCAAAACGCATGATACACTGCGCTGTTTGGTCTGTCCCTCATTTCTTCAGCGTACGTATCGTATGTGTCGTATGTACGTAGCTACAGCGTCGAGCGTGCATGGCTCTTTTGCTAGGCTATTTTCGAGTGGGTTCATCTCGTACTTTGCCCAACCCTGTCCAATCTTGCAATTCTTCCGTCGTCAAATATCCTCGAGTCAAATTTGTCTCGCCACCGCGACGACGACGCAACGATACAGCGGGATAAAGACGAAAAAGACCTACAAAAATATATATACTTCTGATTTCAAGTGGTCGCATAAAGATCGCCCGTGCAGGACGATAGTGTCGGCTGCATCTCATCTGCCACGCGCCTGACATGCCGTTAATTCGGGGGCCAAGTTGCTGTGGTTCCTCGGGCTTTGCATAAAAGTTTAACGGTGTCCAGGAAATGAAAGACAGGGAGCCACTTGTCGATTCCACCATGACATATCATATTCGAGTAACCAATCCTTCCCACAGACAGTGGAGCAACCACAAACTGATGTTAGCCGGCTTTAGGAGGAATACGGTACGGATACATCCAGACATCCATTCTTGTTACTATATTAGTTACCCTTGGATTCTTAATCTTCAACCCGTACCCAGAATGAAGATCCATTCCTTTTCAAGACCAGACTTGTTCTTTCTAGCGTCACTATCTTCAGGTCGGTTAGGGAGGAGAAACAAAACTAACCGGGTATTGTACATTCAATAGGGCGTATAGTCTCCTATGGTAAATTCAATGATGGATGTGTTGTCATCCATGCCATTGACTCCTTGACCCATTTCGCTTTTGGTGCTCCTGCAGGAGAGTCATGAAATTGATTCGTCTTTCCCTGCATCAAAGATGCGACTAACAGCCACAAGTTGTTTGATATCACATGCTGAGGCGTTTCGAACAAGACGTTAGCAAGGGACGTGGGGTTAAAATTGTGCCGAGGCTCAGGTTCCCTGAACGGAGGTCTCCGCCTCTGTATGTCTGTGTGTGTATCTGCGTCTCCATAGACTCGTCAGCATTCTACAGACTATAGGAATGTCATTTCCGGCCCGACAGTTATTTATCGCCCAGAAACGTGAACAGATAACCTCATACTATAGAGGTTTCAGTGTTTTCGAAGCGAAACTCTGTTTTGTATCTTGTTGACGCGAGAGCAGAATAGATCTGATATGCCTCAAATATATGTTCGGCCAGTTCCGCTCTGAAACTTCCTTCACAATTTCGATCTCCTGCAACTAAAGTACATAGCCACTCTAGCTTCTAATTGGCGGACGATATATGTTCTGATGAAATGACAGAGGGCTCAGATATGAGTCTTGTGCTTTACACCTCAACGCCAAGTCAATTCTCTCATGCTAACCCATGTTGACCCCAGGGTAAATCTTGCCCCATTGTCGTTACATTGTAGCTGAGCCGAATATAGCGCGGTGGGCAATGATCCTCAAATCATGGTGTTCTGACTAATATTATACATTGGTTGTGCGGGCGTTGGATGATCTCCTCGACATTTCTTTCACAAAGGGCCTCGGATACTGCCCACTCGAATCGGCCCGTGAAGTATTTTGGCAAAAATCATGATCAGCGTATGTGTGTGTGTATGTGTGTGTGTGTGCAGGTCGCGCCGTCGGTAGTTGGCAACGTGGGAACGGAACCATCAGAGAGCCTTCCGGCTTCCCGTAGTAGCCTAGTAGCGACAGTGGCAGGTATGCTCTAATTCAGACTCAACCCCATTGTCGATGAAGCTACCCTATTCTAGAAAACACCCCCGATATATTGACAGAGATCGCGCGCCGCTGCGATCAAGCCACTTGATGGTCCGTCGCCCAATCGTAATAGAAGCAGCGCTTCTGAGCGGCTTCCAAGCGCGTTCTTACAAGGATAGCTCTTCCGGGGGGACGGCTTCCACGGGGTTTCCAGAAACACTCGGCCGGCACTCTCCCTCTATCAATCATGATAACGTTAAGTTGGAGATTATTAGGGGTCGGGTGTTGGTAATTGCTCGAACAGCCCCGCCGCCTCACCCCCAACACGGGCCTGTCAAAAGCCTTGAACAGACAGGAATTTCCCCCCTAAAGACAGTGGAGGCATTATCTTATTAATGTGGAAGGGATTTACTATTGTTTTTTTTTCACACCGCCAGCCATTTTTAGGTGTTTGACTCGTACGTGCCTCCCAACAAGAAACTGTTTTGCTGCAGAGTTTATCTTCAATGCATGTAGGGGACCCCTGCCCATACTGACTAAAAACTTTACCTTCTGTGTGGCTAAATACACTTACTGAAGCGGGAAACTCAGGCACATGCACTAAAAATGATGAGACTCCCGGAAAACCAGCATTTACCGTAGCCATCTACCGAAATGCTGATCCTCTAAACCCAAAGACCAAGCTGAGTTGTGGTAATTGGATGTTGATGTTAAAGATGGACCGTGCTGCGCCTCACCAAACAAAGGAGGCGTATCAAATCTGTGGCGTTGTCTACTACCCCTCCCTCAGCTCTTCCAACTTCAACTCACCCACCAATGCCCCTACCCATACAGACAAACCCGGCTCATTAACGACAGAGACAACAAGCCTCCAAATTAGTTAGCAAAGCACCATCTACGGCCATCTTCATCTCCACCATTTCATCTCCCGCATATCGTGTCCCATCTACTGGCACCCCTTTGCTCTTCCCTGCTGCGTCACACTACCTCAATAGCTTCAACGCCTTGGCCATCTGAGATCCCTGCATATTTCGCCTTGACTCTCTTCCCAACTATCGCAATGGCGACTTTGGACAATGCAAACCCGACTATCTTGAGTGCATCACAGCTCCCTACTCGGCAGACCAAGGCTGAGCCGCGGCGGGGTCCCGAGTCGAAATACGACGATATCATATTCGCAAAGCCGTCCTATCTATCAGGACCTTTTACTGGCCAGGACTCGGCATCATGGCTTCGACTAAACGACCGGCAGGATGAGTTCTCATCCGAGGCTATTGACGAACAAGAGATTTATGGTATGCCCTCCCTTCCATTCCACTTGAGTCATTTCTTGCTCGAGTTTGCCACATCGACATCTACATGTGTAGTCACTTGGGGCTGGGGTTTTCAAGTGTACCCACGCCCTCTCATTGCTCGAAAGGCTTACTCACCTTTGATGAGATATTTGGCACTAACGATGGGCAGATTTGATCTCAACAATCTCGGATCCTGAGCACCCGGTCTCGCTTGGTCAATTGTCGGTGATCAATCTCTCTGATATTCACATTACTCCATCTCCTGCTTTGGGTATACCTGACCCAAACACTATTGTCCAAGTGGTTGTGGAGATTACGCCCACTATTACACACTGCTCGCTGGCTACTGTTATTGGACTTGGGGTTAGGGTAAGACTTGAGCAGTCGCTTCCACCCAACTACCGGGTAGATGTGACTTGCAAAGAGAACAGTCACAATCAAGATGACCAAGTAAACAAGCAATTGGGCGATAAGGAGCGAGTTGCTGCGGCCCTGGAGAATGATACTCTGAAAGGAGTTCTGGACAAGATGTTGGAAACGTGCGCTTAGTCTTGTGCTATAATTACGTTAATACGGATTATATGGCACTTTTTCCCAAGACGTGGAAGTGACAGGAATCCAGCTCGCAGATCCTTTGTCACTGAGTTTGATTAGTTGTTGTCCTCACAGAACGTCAAAACAAGGGATCGCGAAACCACCGTCGTACCGAAACCGGCTCTCAGGAGCGAGAATACCACATTGCCATGTCTTGAATCTCGGCATTCACGAGGGGCAGTCCAAATAGACTGAACCGTTGGACCGGGAATGAAGACGCTGGGGAAAATTACGCATCGTGATTGGGGGTAAGGACAGACACACCAGCAAGGGTCTCCTCTCAAGGGTTCATCTAAATAAGGTTCACCTACTCCTTACCGAACAACGTCACGCTGCTACTCAAGACAAACCTTCTTTCAGTATCCGTACAAGTACGTAACAATGGAGTGGGCATTAGATTTATTGGACTATCGATGCTTGGTATTCTAATTTCTACGCGAATGTCATCGTCACGTCAAGCTATTGTTTAGTCTCAAACGCCTCTTACACATTTTTGAACCTTGCGACAGATATGCACCATTTTACTGCAGGAATATATACAATCACATATACTCTGACGCTTCTCGAACATTGCTTCTGTCTTCTTCAATTAGCCGTGCATAAAACGACGTCGACCAGACTCCACGATCAGCTTTCCGTTTTGGGAACCCTCGTCGTATCATACCAAGTCACGACCTATTACGCCTGCCAACGTCCCCCACTTTGGTCCGGTGCGAATTCAAACGTCCCGTCTTGAACTGAGTCTGGGCTCCCATGGCTCCGAGACTCTCGGTCTCGTCCCTCGTTGACAGGCGCGGAACCTGCCGCCACGAGCCACGAGACGTCATGGCTTGTCGGCCCTTTTTTTGAGCTAGAAGACAAGGGTTCCTGAGGCACCACGAAAAGTCGTCCCTTTGTGTACTTTCTTACCTATTCTTCAATTAGTTTGACTACCGTGGTGTGTTCTGCCAAGACAAGTAGCTCCCGTTTGGCAGGTCGAAATGGCTGGGGATTTAAGCTTGTTGCTGTGCATTACCATGATAGCAATCAATTGCTGCTTGTCATTGCACACATACTACATCGCTACAGAATATACACACGCGTGGGTAAGGCTATCATCGAGGCAGCGAGTACATCACGCCCCTAGCTCCAGGAGTTCCTCTCAAGACGACATGTCATTCGCATTGCTCAGGGGTCAACCCCGCTCCCCAGTGTACAGGTGGTTGTGCTGTAAACGCCAGGGATCACAGGTACAGTACATGTCGCTTCGACAGTCTGAACTGATATGTTTGGAGGAAGCAACCTTGCCTTGCGTCTGCGCGACGATCCCCCGATCTTGCAACTCCCGCGACGCGACCCCCAACAATTCGTGGACCGGGATTGGCTTACCATTGATGTTGCAACAGACTCCAGATACGTACAGAACTACATCTCCAAGTGACGATCAGCATAAAAAACATGATCGAACGGATTAATTAGTCCGCACCTTGTATTTTGCTTTCTCGCGACACGGATGAGCTGGGCTTATCTTGGTGGACTTCTCCATAGCTGATAGCGTGTTTGTCAATGAGACGATTGAATCCTTCGCTGGCTCTTGCCGACTTCCAGACTAATGTTACACCTTCAGGTCGCGGTTTTGACCTTCACTGAGACGTGCCTGACAGATACTCACAGCCATCGTTCTCGGGACCTTGACAACCCTTGCTTCCTGTCAACTATCCCTGTCAGCCTCCGTATCCAGACGCTTATCAACTTCTTCGTCATTCACTCCCCATGCCAGAAGGTCGCTACCGTGGTCCCTGGAACGGCAGGGGTTGTGGACAAAGTCCGCTACAATCACCGGGTAGTCGTCCCGTGAAATCTTCCATGTTACGATGAGGCGTTAGATCGACTTTGGTTGCTTTGTTCATCTGAACTATCGTCTGTATCGTGCTCAAGCAGGTTCTGAAGCACTATGTAGTGCAATAGCGAGTGTTTCTATTGTGACACTAGTCCAAACACTGCGTACCATCACGCTTGGCCTTGAGCATCTGTTGCACAAGCTGTCATAATATATGCCCATGACGCTACGATATGTAACGCAACGTCTGGAGGACAATACCCCTCTCGGCTTCATCGGTACTTTCAAAAAGTCCTGGCATCGATCTGGACTTCCGTTTTTGCCTCTAGGGGCATGCAGTAACCGTAACAGCATCAGATAACCACCAGATTTACTGTAACAATGTACTCGTCATGGCAAATGGGAGTGGACGAAATTTAAACCTCATTACCTCGCCTTGATTTTGGATTATCATTCCCTGTCTGCATCTCGGTCTATGTGAAACCTTCCCCTCATCCTGCTTTAACTTCTAACATTTTCCCGGTCAAGCCACTGAATCCGCAGCTCGTCGTTGCCGTCAAATTTACTTATCAAATTACAATTGGGTTATCTCACCAAGCAGTGGGTTCAACCACTGAGGATTTACCTACTTCATAATCCCTGATGTACCCGTTCGTAGCCCCTGTCTCCCGTGTCGAACCCCTGCCCTCTGGAACCACCTATGTTCATGCTCACAGAACAATGTTTACTCACATCTCCCCCAGCATTCCACTCTCCATCAGGTTCTGGTAGAACTCAGGCTCGAGGAATGTTTTAACGCTGACGTCTTCGCTAAGACCCTTGCGCTTTCGTGTCTTCAAGACGAAATCGCGGGCCGTGGCCTGCGCAGAAGCAGGCTGAAGTGGGCGGATGATCTGCTCGCGATCGAGAGGATCACCAGGCACGATGCTCCAGCTGTCAAAAACAAGACTCACCATAGAGCTACCCTGAGTCTTGATTCGTAGATCAGTCTCAAACCCGAAACTGTCAATGACAGGCAGCAGGCCGTTGACGCGATACAGTGGCGTGCCTGCCACAGGACCATCTGACAAAACGTGACCGCGACGTCGCGATAACACGTTATAAACTTCCATATACGAGTCCTCAGGACCAGTCACGGATACTGAATACACAGGCTCCATAAGGCGGGGTGAAGCCATGAGAAAGGAGGAGTAACAGGCTCGACGGGAAGTGGGGATAATTTGGCCGCCTCCACGGAAAATGGCTTCGTTGGCCAGAAGCACATCTGTAACCTTGAACTTGGTGTTTCGTATCGCTGCGGTTGCATGTCAGTCTCTAGTATCAACCGATAGCCGTTGCGCTTAATCTATGTATCCAGATTGCCTCTTGCAAGGGCTAGAGGATGGATTATCTGCCGTGAGAGGGGGATCGTCGGGTGTTGTTTTCCGTTGGATTCCTGACAAAGCGGTCAAGCGGCTCTGACTAGAGTGCCGTCCAGAATCAACACCCCGGCTCACCGGACACGAATGGCACCATCGAAGCCCTGCGAGAGCCCACGTCTGAAGACGCCAAGTCTTTTGCCAACCGCGCAATAGCCAGCAAGAGATGGCGAAAGTCAGATGTGGAGAGTTCGCAGATACTCCACAGGGAACTACCCAATTCTGGAGCTGTCAAGATCCACAGCCAACTAGCTGATAACGAAACGAATACTATGTCCACTCTTCACTCGAAGGAAGCACTGCATAATGCGATACAACGTTCCGTCACAAATACGACAGGTTGGTCGGCAGGAAGAGAACCAACAGAGCAAAGAAAAAGAAAGCTTACGTTCTTCACACAAGGGTCCCTCGCGGGTTGCCCAGCTGAATCCCTGTCGGATAGACTCCTTCGCTGCGTTGAGTGTTTTCTTATCCACCTGAACCTCGGGTCAGTCAATGTCATAAACAAGGGTTGCTGAGAAGATCGCAAGCGCCATGGCAGGGTTCAAAACTTACTTCTGTGGGAAGAGTATCATCTTGAAGGATGTTGGGGCCTGTCTCTTCAGGACCAAAGGCCCAGATACTACGGGCAGCCAACTTATCCCAACCGTGCTTCTCTTCAAAGAACTTGGCAGTCTTACGAATGGGGTCGCGGATACGCACGGCACCACTCTCAATATCATTCGAGATACCCTTTTCTAGCTGCTCAGCAACCATAGTGATCTTGTTCTTCTTGTTGGGCGTGATAGCGTAGCACTTGGTTGCTGATGTTTCCACGACAGTCTCGCAGAACCTTGTGACAGGGTCAGAGACCTTGATGTCCATGTCGGCGTATAAACGACGGAGGTCGTGCATCACACAGTCCATGTATAGTTCTCCAGTTCCGAGAACGATGTGCTCGCCTGATTCCTCGACTTTTGTGTTGATAAGAGGGTATGATTTTTGAACCCTTCTCAATCCGTCGAGCATCTTGGGAAGTTCTGAGGGGTTGATAGGCTCAGCGGCAACCTTGAGGACCGACTCTGTGAAATGGGTGATGGGTTTGAAGATATAGGCATCCTCGTCATCTTCTAGCTTTGGAGGGAGGATGGTAGCTGACTTGACAATGGAATTGTCGATACCGCTTAACAACACAAGGTTGCCAGCTGGCACGCCATCTGTGGGGATGTTGTATCTTGTCTCACCGATAAACACTTCAGAGATGTTTGCCATGGCCATGTCTTCTTCGTCGTCCAAGGAGTAGCCTTCACCAAGGACGCGAACCTGCATACCTGGTTGAACTGTGCCACTCAGTACTCGACCAAAAGAGTGGAAGCTCTTGGCGTCTGCTGTGTTGAAGAGCTTCGTGATATGAACCACCAATGGGCCGTCCTGGTCACAAGCTTTCATGGAAGCAGCAACCTTTGTATCCAAGGGTCCGGTGTAATATCTCTCGAGTAACCGCTCAGCGGTTTCGATGGGAGAGGGGATATGTTTAACGATCATATCCACAAAACCAGTTGAAGGGCCAAAGAACTGCTCACATACTAGCTTTAACAACACCTTGGCATCAGCCTTGTATTGTGAAGGTTTAAGCTCAATGCCTAACGAAGCTAGCACCGGCCGTAATTGCTCGGGGCTATCGCTGATAGAATGCGTGAAAATCTTGTAGATAGGTTCGAGGACAAAGTGAACGAACGAGCGTGTAGAACGCTCTTCCAGAGACTTTCGTGAGAAGTTCCGCTTTTTGGGGTTATAATAGATGTCTCCCCATAGTCGTTTCGCAAACTCGTCCGTGTTGATATCGCCAAAGGTGTCAGTGTACATCTTGGCGAAGCTCGGTAGTGTAAAGCACCAGCCCATATCAGTGCAAGCGAAGAGAACGTTCCCCTTTTCAGGACTTATCCGCTTCGAAGCAGCCTTAGTAGGAACAGTGTTTGTGATAATAGTGTTGACCTCTTCCACAACGTGCTTGAGCTTAAAGTATGCGTCCTTGGGCGGTAGCTTGAGCTCAAGGATGAGACGATCCATTTTGTTGATGACGAGCGTTAAGGGAATATCCTCGAGAACGGCGTGCTTGATGATCTGTTCCGTGTTGATTTGTACGCCCTCAACAACATCGACAACCAGACAAACACCATCTACCAGTCGAAAGGAGGCAGCAACTTCATCGACGAAATTAACATGACCAGGGGTATCGATCAGGTTGACAAGATGCGATTTGCCCTTGGTGCTGGGTAGCACCAGACTCATCGGCGCAGCCTTGATAGACAACCCTCTTTCCCTTTCCAGGATGTGGACATCTGTATATCTCAACTGTTCGTCGCGGTTCTTGCCTACCCTCCGTTCCAACCGATCTGTGATATCGTGTGTCTCAAGTACCAACATATCCATAAAAGCTGTCTTTCCATGATGCAAATGTCCTGCCAATGCTACGTTTCGCGTCTGTTCGGGGAAGTTCATCAAGTCGGTCATAAATTCGCGGTCGAAGAAGACGGGGGGAAGATCGGCTTCCTCGATGTTGAACTTCTTTTGCTCAATCGGCGCGATGATGGGTTGGGTCAGAGGCTGAGCGTCCTCTTCTTCGACTCGTGTTTCGACATCGGCTCCGTATACTTGCTCGGCGGTTGGATAGTACTGTTTATCTTCGTGAAGAATGATCGCGTTTGATGGTCCATCTGTAAGTCGAAAGGGTTAGGACAGACTAATAGGTCAAGTTGCCCAACATGTTCATACCATCAAGCTCCATTAGCTCCTGGCCAGTCGCACCAGGGACCTCATCTGGCTCATCATCGTAGATGTAGTTGCCCGCCTCAACGCCCGCCTCTGAACCCTCATCTGACCCGGCCTCCTCGCCAATGAAGTTACCGAACCTATCGCGACAAGTTAGCGCGCTGTCGACATTTCAAGCTCGAAGCGCGACGAAAGGGCGAGATACGTACTCGTCATAAAGATCATCCATCTTTACAATGTGTCAATGTGATGCGCAAATATGGAATTCCTTATGCGCAAATGATTGGCGATGTGAGAATGCAGTTTCTCGAATCGTCAATCTTTCACCTAGAGCAACCTACTTCACCTGGCTTGGCTCGCGCAAGCTCTCATCTGTCGCCAACTTTTTCGATGTCACGTGCACGCAATCATAATCGGTGGTACTGTAGGCGGTCGGTGGTCGGTGGTCGGTGGTCGGAGGCAGGTACAGGTGGGGCCGAAACCGTAATTATAATCCATCCGCCATCTCAACAGGGGACCTGCCTACCCTACCTGCCTTACGCTGCCGACAGCGGCGTATTCGCAAGAGCCGTGCCCCTCCATGGCCTGCGTTTCCCGACGTGCGGTTTCCGAATTCGAGCTCAATACCAGCCAACTCACCTGGATAAGAGGGGCATGATAACCTTGGGCTAGGTCTGTCCCGTCTCATTGGAGAGGTGCTATCCGTACTCTACTGCTCTTTCCTCAACAAATTTGCCGCCAGTTTCCGCTCCACTTACTCCTAGCTCCTGTCTACCTGCAGATATAATAAATAAACTTAGCTCTCGCCTGACGATCTCTCTTTGTTTTGTAAACTCCATCTATCATCAACCGTCAAAATGGCCAACCTTCCCCCTGTCTATATTGTTTCTGCGGCTCGTACGCCCATCGGCTCTTTCCTTGGGTAAGTTTCCGTCTGAGCAACATACACTACCGCGATCATGCTGGCTAACATGAATATAGCTCTTTGTCAAGCCAGACCGCTGTTCAACTGGGCTCTGTCGCTATCAAGGGTAAGGATAAATCACGCCATGAGAGATTCCAATAACCACCAAATATACTAAAACCTGGTTTATAGGTGCTGTTGAGCGCGCTGGCGTTAAGCCTGAGGATGTCGACGAGGTTTTCTTTGGCAATGTCCTCTCTGCTGGGTATGTATTTCTCAGTCCACTCCGCCCTCATGATCTCAACACGAGATAATACCAGACTCGTACTGACTTGAATTGTCTCTAGTGTCGGTCAGGGCCCTGCCCGTCAATGCGCCCTTGGTGCTGGTCTTCCCCAGACCGTTATTGCCACGACCGTAAACAAGGTCTGCGCTTCATCCCTCAAGGCCATCATCCTTGGTGCTCAGAACATCATGCTCGGTACCTCTGACATTGTCGTTGCTGGTGGAACCGAGTCCATGTCCAACACTCCTCACTACCTCCCCAACCTCCGAAACGGTGCCAAATACGGTGATCAAACACTTGTCGATGGCGTTCTCAAGGATGGTCTGACCGACTCTTTCAAGAAGGACCACATGGGTATTGCTGCTGAGCTCTGTGTCTCAGACAACGAGCTCACCCGTGAGCAACAGGACGAGTATGCCATCAACTCTTACAAGAAGGCTCAGGCTGCCACCGAGGCTGGCCTATTCACCGAGATTGTCCCCGTTGAGGTCCCTGGTGGTCGCGGTAAGCCTGCTATCAAGGTTGACCGTGACGACGAAGTCAAGAACCTGAACGTTGAGAAGCTCAAGGCCATGCGACCTGCTTTCAAGCCTGATGGTAGTGTTACAGCCCCCAACGCTGCCCCCATCAACGATGGTGCCGCCGCTGTTGTCCTCGTCTCTGAGGCTAAGCTGAAGGAGCTCAATCTCAAGCCCATTGCCAAGATCCTTGGATGGGGTGATGCTGAGCGCGAGCCCGAGCGTTTTACCGTTGCTCCCGCTCTGGCCATTCCCAAGGCTATCAAGCATGCTGGTTTGACCGCTGACCAGGTCGAGTACTACGAGATCAACGAGGCTTTCTCAGCCGTTGCCCTTGCCAACGTCAAGATCCTTGGTCTCGACCCTGAGAAGGTCAATGTTTACGGTGGCTCTGTTGCCATTGGACACCCTCTTGGCTGCTCTGGTGCTCGTATTGTCACAACCCTCACATCCGTGCTCAAGGAGAAGAAGGCCAAGATCGGTGCCGTTGGTATCTGCAACGGTGGAGGCGGTGCTTCTGCTATGGTTATTGAGAACCTGCAATAAAGGGGTAGGAGTAGAATAATTGACGATTTAGATGAGGTGGATGAATGGGCATGAGATGCATCGGAACGCAAAAGTTTGGTCTGTTGCCATATTTCACATCTCGCAATATGGCTTCTACGGCTTCTTACTGCCTTCAAGGTATACCCACCTATGTAGACAGTAAACTAGATACCTTTTAATCAACATCATGAAACGACCCAAGCTATGCATAGTGCTCAATTCAATAGAAATATGTTGCATCAATTTGACACCGATACCAATGACGGCGCACTGCAGTTATATAGTTTCTAAAATACAGGCCAAAGGAGTTATGAAGGCTCCGCAAACATGATATCAACCCTTCGCGACTAGAGAGACAGGCACTGGTGTATGGGCATGTCTTCTAGGTGCGAGTTCCCTATCGCCTTTTGAGAATTCCAAAGATTCAAAACACAAATCAACATAGGGACGCGGCGAAGCAGCAAGAAAAAAAAACGCTGATGAGAACAAGCACGCCCCCTCTCCATTCCATGAAAAAGAATATCCTAACTACATGGACGAATCGTCACTCCTGGACTGCGTTTTGGCAAGACGGGGACTCCATCTTGTCCTCTTCTCTGGAGGAGAAGCAGTGGGTTCTTCTACAGACCTCTTTCGAGATTCTTTGCCTTTTCCTTTCGAAGCAGACGGCGCTGGTTCTGAGGGAATGGCATTTGGGCTGCAGTGTCGTTCTGGCTCCTGCTGCTCGGGCGGATTGGAGGGCTACTCCATCTCCACGTCTTCAGCGGCACTGGGTGGAACGACGCCATCATCCATCCATTTGCGGAAGTTCTTGTTTTGCTCCTGAACCTCTTCAGGACTGAGATCTTTTGTCCAGGCTGGGTTGTGCACCCACTTCTCGAGGAGCTTGTTCTCTCGGTGCACACTCAATGCCCGAAGGACCTTTTCGCGGCGCTCTCGCTGTTCTGTTGTCTTAGGGGATTGGTCGTAAACGACGTACTCAGAAGTCCCGGGAGCCCAGACCATCTTTGAACTCTTAAGACAAATGCTGATCGTCAGGTTCTCCTTGTAAGAGACAGGCTTAGGAACTGCATCCTCGTCGGTATCGGTGTCTGATGAGGGAAGGTTGCGAGAGAGCACCACCTTCTGGAGTTTCGATCTAGGGACTCCCTCCGTGGGCTCAACGCGGATGAAAGATGAGATGTAGTACTGCCAGCGCTCACGCAGCTGCATCTCATCCATATAGAACGTGGTCTCCTCTCGTTGGAGCCATCGTACAGTAGCCTCAGCCTTGGCAGGGAACTAGAAGCCTGTTAGAGAAACGGCGATCCTGGGACTCGAATATTAAACTTACCCAGCATACTACAAAGATATCTCCATCCTTGACACACTTCTCAGCGAACTTGCGAGCGCTAATCTCGGTCTGGTAACTAGTCTCCTCTCGGTCGCGACTCGCCTGGAATTGTGCGATCAAGTCAGGGGTCTTCTCCTTTGCATCTGTGCTGCTGCAAGTGAGAGCTAGGCGACAAAGAGTCTTGAGAAGATCTTGAATTGTATACACCTTCCATCCAGTCTTGAGGTAATAATGCCGCATGACATCCTGATATCGACTCTCATCCACGTCACCCGTAATGTACTCCTCAATGAGTTCGAGAGTCTTCGGCCAGTAATTGTCAGGATGGTCGTTGGCGTCAAAGAACTTCATGTGGTTCTCCGTAAAGCCAATATCCCGGGCAGGCTTTTGCTTGTTCAGCCGCTCAACTTCCTTAGCCACAATTTCTTTTGCCTCCTTGAGATCTTGAAGGCGTTGATAAAGAGTTTGGAAGATGTTGAAGAACACGAACAGGGTTTGGTTACAAAAGAAATTATACCATGGTCGGGTGAAGAATCCATCAGCCTTCAAGTCGTCTTCTGTACTCAGAATGGCATCGCTCTGACCAACAACGACTGGCTTAGGGATACTGGGCATCCAGCGCTCATTGGAAACATCCGTGTTGGCAACCTCCTCAGAAGCATCGGGCATTTCTTCTTCGTTCGCCGAGGTAACATCAGGGGTTGTTTCCTTACTGCCAGGGGTGCTGTCCTCCTTTTGACCGCGGGGTTTGCTGCCGTTGCGACCAGGATCGAGAACCCCTCTAAGAAGATCTCCTTTCCGACCGTTACGTCGACTGCGACCATTGGTGAGCTCTGCAGGTGTGTGATCCTCCAACTCGTCTTCGCCAGAGTCCGGTTGCATCTTTGGGAGCTTATCCTGAATGCTCTCCTCTGGGATGTCAAAGAAAGTAGGGATGAAAGACTCAAAGAATTCAAGGATGCGTTCCTTTTCCTGTGTGCTATGCTGGCCATTGTGTAAACTGTAAAGCATCATGAGGCGCAATAGATCAATGATTGTGTCCTTATCGGAAAAGTCCCAGCTGAACTGATGCCGAGGTGTTCTACCCTTCAACGATCGCTCACGACGCTGTTCCTCGTGCTTAGTCTTGATGACATCAACAAGGTGCTTGGCAGTCAAATGTCTCTTGTCATTTTGCTTGACAAGGATGCCCATATGGTCCAGACTCTTGAGATGCATGTTCTCTGTCTGGGCATGCCAAACCTTCTCCCACTCTCGTTGAGAGAATCGCCATTCCTCGTCTTTTTGTTTCATGCGAGCCAGCAGAACGGGCACGACATCGAAAGGATGGGTGAACATGTCGTTGACAACGTCGATACCTCGCTCGCCGTAAATCTTCTTGCAAATACGCTTGAAGATAGATGTGCTTTGACCGGCAAGCGCAACAGGCATATGGAATCCTTCCCTTTCGGGAGGAGACATGGCGAGCATCTGCTGAGCAATGGGTTCCAGAAGTTGAATGCACTTAAGATTAGCCTCGATGTTGAAATCATAGTCGTGACGCTCCTCTTCAATGCGATGCAGGCCTTCCTCAAATTGGTTTTTTCTGTGAGCGACAAATCCACTATCCTCTGACGCCCATGTAGGATGCGAAGCCCACTCGTCGTTGAGAACAGAGTTGCACAGTTCGTCTCGACCACTGCAGGGTTTGAGGCGCTCCCGCTTGGGAAGTAATCGATAGCTGGGACCGTAGCCCCTGCAATTGCTCAGGGATACCTTTTCTGTTGGAGGCGCGGGGCGGTTGTCAATGATGACGTCTTGAGTATCGACACCAACAAAGCTCTTCCAAAAGTTCAATAGATCAGGATTTGCACCGATAAACAATGCACCCTTGTGAAATAGTGTGTTGCGGTCAATAATATTTTGGCTAAAGAGGTTGCAGAGCTTCAGGAATTCGTTCATCGAAGATCTATTGCCCAGAAACTTCTTGACGCGATCGAAGAAGGCTATTTCGTCTTGGCTCGAGGTTGAGGAAGACCGCGCTGGGTACGGTTCGGGCATAACAGGCGTTAAAGTTGGCTCGACTGCTGAGTTGTCACCTCCTGGTCTGGCATGGTTGAGTTTGGGTCTCTTATTACCGTTAACAGCAGGAGGAGCGAGCCGTGCAGCTGCAGTCGCCTCTGCAAGGATAGTTGCAGGTTGAGCAATCTGTTTATCGGCTCGTGGTCGCTTCTTAGTGTCTTTGGTCGCGCTCGCAGGCGGTGCGAAACTACCAAGTGGTGGCATCTTCTGCCCGTCCCTCATAGCAGGCTGTGGTGTCTGATTAGGGCCAGATGGGGGGCCATCATCCATTCGATTAGGAGTCTGCTTTGCCTGGCCAGCGGATTCAGGCAAGAATTGTTTAAAATCTTCGAGTAGATCAGGAGCTGAGTTGAACAGAGTAGTAACCTGCGCGTATACGTCCTGGATGGGCTTTTGCTCCCTCTGGTAGGTTTGAAGTATTTCAAGAAATTGTTTATAAATCTCAGGTTTGTCCTGGAAGCGGTTCTTTGCCATGATTAGTACATCCGACGCTTAAACAGATGGTGAGGTTAGCGGTTGGTTTTACCTTTATCTTATTAACGTAGCTGATAGCATGATTGAATTCAACTGGTCCCCGTCGCTCCATGTTTGCCTGGTTCGCTGCATTGCCGTTTAATGCAGCTTGTCCTGAAGGGGTGGGTGTCAGTGCAAGACGGGCGTTTGGCCCCTCACCAGGTCCCGCGCTGCCTTGCGGTAGAGCACGACGCTGTGCGGAATTGTTACTTTCATTGAAAGCTGCATTGTGAGCTGCAGCTTGAACAAAGAGGCTTGCGCCATTCTGGACAGGAGTACTGAATTGAGCCTCAGGGCTCTCAATGCTGTGCTGGGGTCTTTGTTGCTGCCATTGCCCGCCTCGTTCAGGGAATAGAGGCTGGTTTACAACCGGACCATGGCCATCGCCTTGGTTTCCACGTCCAGTGATGGATTGCACGGTGGTGCCCATAGGCGTAGTCACTCGAATTGTGTTCGGATCGTTGCCCGCTCCACACTCAATACGATAGCCGGGGGGTAGGAAAGTGTTGAATCCTTGAATCAGGTTAGGATGCCCAGCGAATAGTTCCGATACACGGTTGATGACCCCTGGTGTGTCGATTCTACATTTGTCAGTTATCGTTGTCGCAACGATCGTGTCTTAACTCTTCACGTACGCTTGGCTCTTAAAATCTTTCATTATATCCAAGAAACGGTTGTACACGTCGGGTTGGTCGTGAAACTGGACTTTAACTTGGTCCAGGTAGGTAAGGGCATCCTGAAAGAGGAAAGTGATTAGCGATTGTTCAATCGATGGTAACAGCAAAGATAGACATGTGCTACAGTGAAATCCTTATATGATGCTGGAACGCCGACTTCTTGCCCACACAAGAGCATCACACCCTCTCCCTTGTGGTTAAAGATACCAACAAGGTCGCCTAGATCTGCTGGAAGGCTGGCCAGAAGAGCATGAGGCTCCATGCCTAGCCAAGGGAGCTATGGTGGCGAGGAAACAGAAGTGCGGCAAACGGAGTATAGGAATTTGTGAATGTATCGCGCATGCCCTATTCCAGCAGGATGAAACCCAGAAGGGGAAGAGTAAAAGAGAATTGAGCTTGGTAGAAAGGTTATGGAAGGGTAAAGATGTGGGTGCTCCAGCGGCGGCCTGCGCTGTCGCATCACCGGCTTGCAAACGCAAACTTACGGGTGGCTGCCAGGGCGCGCAAACAGCCACTAGTTCCCCTCCCATCCCCTCAATTTCACCCAAGAACCGATGACTGATCAGGTTTTACTCACATTAAGAATAGGTTGCTGCCCCTGGGTAATGCCACCAGGAAGCTGGTGAGCAGCTGACGCAGCGCCTGGATTGAACGGCGCGCCCTGGGCCCCACGCTGACCTTCCTGGGGTTGTTGCTGCAAAGGACCACCAAAAACGGCAGCGACGCTGCTGGCAGCGGATTGTGTAGACGTCGGTGGTCCCGCGGTGTGCGGCATCGGCGCGAACATTTGCGGTTGGGCGTTATTATTATTTGGTCCACTGTGCTGGATTGGTCGGTTATGTTCGTTCTGAAGCGGTCCTCCAAAGGCGGCTAGGGGACCGCCTGAAGGAGTACCGAGAGGAATCTGGGGATTCCCGTTATGGTTTGCGAGGAGGCCGCCTGGGCTGTGGATCGCACCAGAGATCCGCGACGCGACCGGCTGGTGAATAGGGATGGAGCCAGCGCTGCTATGATGAGGTGTTGATTGGTATCGTTCGTTAGACTCCCGCTCCCGATCGCGGTCGCGCTCCCGTTCTCGCTCTTGGTCCCGGCGGGCCATTTCCTCGCGCTGTTGTAAAGCCCGGTGTCGGTCATCCATCTCGCGGTCTCGATCGTATGCTGCAGAGCCAAGGTTCTGGCTGTTCATGCTGTTCTAGTCGGGTGAAGCATTAGCATGACATTTCGTTTGAAGTATGCGCCAGACTCCTAGAGATCAAAAACTTTGCGTATCTAGACACAAGGGCCACCTTGAGCCAGATACCTCATGGCTGTCGCGCGTGGGGGTGACAAGCGACGCCCGGTGATCAGGAGAGCAACAACGCCAATTCGCGACATCATCGATAAAAACACTTACACCAGGTAGAAAAAGGAGGGCGCGAATAGAACTCTACATGGAGACGAGTGCGCGCAGCTCCTATACTGGAAATGATAAATACGCAAAGGCTGTAATGGACGCTGGCGAGGGGTGGTTCGTCGTAGATGCAAAACCCAGCTTTACAAAGTTGCGAGCTTCCTCCGGCTAGGGTGACGCCGATTGTCTATCGCTAGATCACGTGGTGATAGTATAGTGGAGATATATCCCTGACGTGATTCGCTGGTTGTGTTATCTTATCGCTCAAAGCTCAGCCTTGTCGTCCTATGATGAAATTCACACACCGCATGTTTATGGCATCTGCATTCGTGAAGAGCCCTACTTCTTTCACTTTTCTAGTATCACTTCTATCAAACTCACGCGAATATCTTTACTACTGGCTTTGAACATAAGTAGGGTTTAGCAAAGCTATCATTCTCGATTATCGGACGAAGCGTGCCCCCAGGGTAACATAAGAAATGACGGCTTTAGACTAGGTGACAGAAAATCTTAGGTAACTTTAGTTCAAAATATAGTCTTGACTTACCTAATCTTGATTTCTCCCCGTTCTACAGTCAGATCTTCTGACGCCCGGGCATGACACCAGCTTTTCCTGAGAGGAGGGCTGGACGAGCGAAGTCGGTTGGGATCTTGGCGGGGGCGCTGTCGGCGAGTTGTTTCTTCCAGTACTGGAGCTGCCTGTCATGCTCGGCCGCCTGACTCTCCTGCTTCTGCCATGCGGAGAAGTCGCTATGACCAAGCAACTTATTTACACTTAATTATCCGATGCAGAATATGTGATTAGTGGGGGAAAATGAACTCGAAGAACAAGAACTCCTGTGTTGAAATTACGCCTCTGCTAACTACGTTCCCATGCCACACGCCTCTGTATGTTCCCGTGCCAATTTGGCCCAAATCCCAGAAGCAAGAAATAGATGATATAAGAGCGAGCTTAGTGTCACTCGTGTAGAGTGAGTCATGTTCCCGTCCACAGTAAGACCCATGTTGATTCATTCACCATCCCATGAAACCCAAAACGGCCTGAATCTTCAAATATTCACCACGGCATCGCCTAGATGATAAGTGACTCCTGTCTGGCTGAGGTTTGAAGCAGGGGTATCGAAAGATTCAAGGGTCGGTACAACGCTTGAAAAGAGATTCGCATAATAGCCCATTGTTGTTGACACAAGCACTCCCATAAGCTCGCCTGTCATAATTAGAAAATGCCTTTTGAGCGTCTTTCACAACTTACCGAGACCAATGAGCCATAAATTTCGCCCTAGTGATGGAGGGAGCCTATACGATCCCATTGCGAGGAACAAAACTGGGCAGAAAACGTGGGGCCAGAAACGAGAAAGTCCAAAACCACCAAAAGCATAGCCTTGCAATACAGAAGCAGATGCGGCTGCCGTATCAAGAATGTCGAGAACTTGGTTTGTCTTTTGTAAAGCTTGGTTGAGTCGCAACTCATGACTGTCGTACTTGACAAGCAAGTCATCTGCATGTTCATCAAGTCTCATCACGCCCTTTGGGTGGTCAGCATAATGTTTCTAGGACGAGACTGATGCTTACGGTCTCAATCTTTTCTAGTTTCATCATGATATCATCACTTCGAAGTTCTGCAGTTTGCTTCGACAAGTCAGTCTTGGTTCTTGAGTGACCGTTCAACTTACTATCTGATTACGCAGAGCAACAGAAGATCCGGCCGCTGCAGTCAGTGCCGCCATCATGATTTCGACCTCAGTGTTCAACTTCTCGGTGCTGCTGTGGACTTCCACCTCAAACGATGAAGAAATTTCAGCAGTCTGCTTTTGAACCGAGCTAATGAGTAGCTCTAAGAGATCGTGTAACGCTTGGGTGTCTTTCAAACTACTTTCCACAATATCGCGCGAGTCCTGTCCATGTTAGTGTCTAGTCTGGCAGAGACAGAATTCACATACCTGAACAGCATGTCTCAATTCATGCCGCAGGAACTTGCTAGCTTTGTCCATTTCCGTTCTTATATGATGAACTTGGGAGCCTATGCTGTCGGCTGACTGGCTTGCCGCGTCGAAGGCTCGATGGATCGACTGAGCCTTTGCCCCCAGATCTGCATCGATATCATGGGTGAGTTTCGCAAGGATCTTGGTAATTCTTTGGTATGTCTGTAAGTTCTCGTCTGATTTGAATAGTTAGTAATGCTCTACAAAGTTCCAGACTTGCTAACCTTTCTCATGGTCGGCCCTTGCGGCATCGCAGAACCTCAATGCTTTGTGTCTGTAGCTAACCCAGGTGTTCCAAGCAGAATCAGACTGAGCGAGACCTTCAAGGCATCCATCAATCTCAATGGTTGAGACGTGGAGTAGCGGGACAGTTGCGATGGGAAGTGCCGCCAAAGAGGTTTCCCGAAACTTTGAGCATGCGGCAGGAATTCTGAAACTGCCGCGCTCCAAGTCACAGATAGCAAGGCTCACAGCATACGAGTCGACGAAATCCCTTGCTGCTCTTCCGCTGTCAATGTGGATTTTGGCATCGTCTTGGCCGTCTAAAAGATGGCAGTTGTTGACCAGCAAGCGTGCAGCGTTGCGGTGACAAAGCGGCTCCGACTCAAGTTCCTGAAGTTCTTGAATGGCGATGGTGTAGACGTTGGAGAGTCTCTGCTCTTGTTGCTGTCTCAAGCTCTGGTTGCTACCGTCACTGCGTTGTAGGTGCTGGGATGCAACTTGGTTCCCTATGACGGTGTGTTAGCTCACAAGCGCACCTGCACGACTTCACCATACCATCAGAAAATCGCTGCGGTTTCCATGAAAAACAGTTCACCTCTTGCGCGAAGAAGACAAGAAAGGCAAGTCCCAAAAATAGGGAGGTGACCACCTTAGATGGCATGCTGGTAGGTAGTCGCAAGTATAGAGGGCAAGGGGATAGTTGCAGGTTGTGAATCAACCGAGTTGGTTGAAGATTTGAATTGTTGAGAAGTGAAAGGGGGTTTTGAACTCTTGAGGTTGAAAAGATGAAGTGAAAGAAGTGAAAGAAGCGAAAGAAGTGGAGGGTAGAAGCTGGAGGAGGGAGAGCTGTGAAGTTGGAGAGCTAGCAACAGGTCCGCTCCTTCTTCAAACGAACTTGGCCTTCCTCTCAGGGAAAGCGCATGCGCACCTCTTGCATACTTCTGGGACTTGCAACTGCCAAACAATAGGTAAGAATGAGTTTGTTTCGAGTGTAGCATTTTCCGACAATAAGGGTAGGTAGGTAGGTATCACCTATAGCACAGCTGATTCCATTTCATGAAAGCGAATGATGAATGCATCTGCGAAGCCAAACGTAAAGTATTTCGATTTGTATCATTCTTCCTCGCACTTCCCTAATCCATACGAGCTTTCTGCTTGCTTTAGAATTATAGACAGTCCCCACACTGAGAGAGTGATTCGCATGTGCTCTTGAAAATACAGAACGTGGCATCGACACATGTATGAAGCTACACATATTAAACTGCGTCTTTGGAGCGCATTCTTCAACAATATATCCATGGCTACACATGGATGTTCATTTGCACTCCGCGTTTGCGTGAAACGGCTCATGGCCCCTATTATATAGTACTCTCCCAGCTATTCAAGTCAGTAACGCTTCGCGGGCAGATGTGCAATCTACCTATAAGTAACGCCAATAGAATCAGTAACACATTTATTTTGAAAGAAATTTCCAACACAGCTCGTTGCTTGAACTACGAATTTGAGAGCTCCACAAAATGAATATATATGGTCACCTTGATGAGACTTGTGTTAATGATTCAGGCATGTCTTCCATGAGCAAACAAAGCAACATCAGTACGGAGAACACAGGCAGGTCGTTTGCCTAAATACAATGGCGCTGGCCATAGCATTACATCACACAAGTATGAGCGGTTCATCATGCGCCACCTTCTTATATTGGTCTTAGGGACGATGAAGCTTCAGATAATGCTAATCTCGTGATGTTTAAAAATGTAGCAAGCGCTAGAGAGATTTTGGAAAAGGTTATTGTATCCTTTTCGTAAAAGATCCGAGCGTTAATCCCGTAACTCCACCGGCATGGTCAAGGCCGGTCCTATGGTTTTTCTTGCCTGTGCCCCCACCGCTCTAAGGAGTGCAACTGTGACGACATTCAGAACCACATTTGGGGTCTCAGCCAGCGCGCCACCTGAAGTCAAGGCCAGACAACTAGGTATTCTACAAGTTCGGTAGTCCCAGTTGCACACTGATATCTTTATACAACAATTCAGAATTCAATAAACTTAACTAATGTATATTGATTGCTGTCAAGCTTGGGAGCCAGTGTATATCTACTTCTCCCAGTTTGCTTGAACCGCAAGGCAAGGGTTTGGTAAAACAAACAATAGAGCCTCCCTTATTGTAGGGAGTAAGTAGCACAATGAACTCCGTGGACGCTAATTTCATTTAACCCAATCAACGAACAACAGACATCTGAGTTATTAACCTAACCATGGACTTGGAAATTGCCTGGATTCAACGTCATGCCGCGTGCCAGTCAGGGCTTGTGGGGATCGCGATCGATCCCGTGAAATGCTTCAGTTCGTGTTCAAGCCCCTTATCCGAGCCCAACTCTACGCGTATCCTGAAAGCTGCATCAGATCTGGGCACTCTGCGCGGGTTGCATGCGCCTACGGGCAGGGCGCTGTGATTATACAATTGTTCTTTCATTGGTGCTCTTGTTTGACGATCGCCGATTTGTCCACTCTTTGTTGCAGGCCCGTACTCGGCTATCTTTGACAGTTGTTTTTAACGTCCCGCCTTCTGTCCTGCACAGAACAAGAAAAAGCTTCACTTTCAACGTCGACTCGATCACGCCCTCTCGCTTCAACCAGCCGGCCACGTGTGTGCGCTGTTATTAGACAGCCCCCGAGTGCCGTGCCAAAGACTCCCGCGACCGCGACGTTGCAGGATTGTTGGACGTATGAATTCTGATGAGCTAGATCTCAGTGTTACGTTGAACACAGCAGCAAGGTATCAGTCAGCCGCGTATAGAGAACCTCGAAGGCTTCTCTCGATAGTTTGTTAGAGACTCACCAAGCCGCAGGGTGACCATCAGCATTAAAGTACATTACCCCCGACGTCTTGGGCCTAGAACAACCAACATGTGTATGCAAGTGGATCGGCAGTTTGCTTGCGGACATATCAGTTTCCTCGAAATTCGATGGTGCCAGAGGCTTTTCAATGGATGTAAAGGACCTTCACATAAACACGACGTTGTTCTGTTCGAAGAAACGTGCCCGGACTGTATACGCAGGGAGAGCCTTCCTCGACCATGGACACCTAAATAACGAAGATGACTCGATGGGGGGGGGGGGTGAACATAGGAGCAACATACGAAATGAACCTATCAAGGTATAATAGATGAGAGTTGGATGAGATGGGTATTTATATTTCTCACAAGGCTATGTGACGTCGGAGATATGATTGTGTAGAGAATCAGAATGACAACTAACGCAACATTGTAAACGATATTGCTAACAATGTATTGGAAAACTCGAATTGAGAAGTGCAAACTTTTGTCATGTACACTAGTGCTACACTCGAGTATGTATGGAAGGTTGCTAATTGCACAGAGATAATCCCTGCCAAGGTGACTGACGACGCAGTAATCTAGCGCCGATGAGTCGAGACGCGGCTGAAATCTTCAAGTTCAAGCAAGCAATATTTATGAAAGCGTGTCTTTGGCAACAGTGATGAATTGAAGATTGTATTTGTTTATCAGAAGCAAAGAACTTTCATTTTGGTGTTTAGGGTAGCACTGGCGGTTGAGCTAGGGACATTGGCCGTTGCGCGCTGTCTAACCTAAACCTAAAATCCGACCGGGTAAGGATGTTAAGGCTGTAACACGGAAGCGAATGAGAATGGATGATCATTTGTTAAGTATTCCTTGACTACGTTTATGGCAAGCTAGATAGGATAAATAACAATATAGGTACTACGTGATACTCACCGTATACGAATATCACAGGAACTGGCAGAAGATAGAAGTGAAGGTTCCATGAGTGAGACACTAATGCCAGGATCATGAAAGCACCCCACCCACCAGTAAGCTTCTCGAGCCTTTTAAGTGGTCTCCATGGGGGCTGGATCATGCCAGCTGAGCCTAGAAGTCATCGCTAGTCACTAGCACGAGGCTGAAGAATACAAGGTAACTAGGCCATTGCCAAGACTCCCAGCTCACGGTAAGCTACTTCTTAACAGGGTATGGGGTAGACACAACTGTAGTTGGATGGAAGTCGGATAGTTGCTTGAAAGAGGGTATTATTGCATAGCACGTGATGTGGCTTTGGAAGAGATATACAGGGATAACATGTGCCAGTTCGAATCTAAAACATCTATTCCGCCAACGAATAGAAACAAACTCTGGACAGTGACAGCCATCAGCCAACGTCCCACAACCAACCAATGGACGAGGGGCTTGGCCATCGTACAATTCCCCTCCTCAGCCTTGCTCATCATACGATGTCGACCAATTTCTGCTACGCCAGCGGCCCATGACTCCCGGGGTCTTCAGAGCCCCCTGGAGCTGGAACCGCACAAGACTGGCCTTTTGGAGGCAAAAGTCACGCCATTGCGGTCGACAAACATCCATCACGACGTCGACTCGGCAGTGGAAGAGGAATCTGGTCTTGCCCCTGCGCATCCCCTGTTGCGCTGCGCGGACTCGCTTGCAGAAAGAAAGAGAGTAGGTAAGGAGTAAAAGAAAAAAGTAGTTGAGGAGAGACAGACGGTAAAATATGGGCTTTGTGAAGAAACCCCATCCCCAATGTCCAAAAGTAGCGACGTGATCATAAAGCATGGAAAATACATCCAATTAATCGGACCCTTAAAGGCTAAGAACCAACACTTTTGACTGCGGCGAATACGACAACTCACATGGAACGGTAAACCCGGGCCTTTTCTCTCTCTTTCTCTCTAATTATCCATCCCATCTTGTCTTACTCCGTCCCCTAAGCCAGCAAGCAAGTCAGGACTGACTCTCTCCCAGTCAAGTACCCCGTCTGGGTCTGGGCTGTCCCGTCTGACCAACGAATTGGGAGCCGCATCTGTCGGCTCATCCTATCGACTGATACTCTCTTCTCCGTAAAACCCTTTACTCCCTCTTCCAACATCTTACAACCGAGGATTGCAGCTGTTGCGCCCGATCTTATTTCACGATAACTGAGTGACGAACTCGGTATTCTATCAATACACTGTGGCTGGAGGCCATACCTGCTACCTCACTACCTCCCCGCCAACCAGCTCTCTCCATCGAAATAAACCCAACCATCCGCCTTCTCGAGTCAAAGCTCGGCATCAGCAAATCTACAGCAGATCCTTCCTTCTCCCTGGCCCGTTCACCCTTGTTTTTGCTGTCGCTTCTCACTGTCGCCGCGTTTGGCAGTGCACTATTCTGGCCGCTCTTCTCACTCACTCTCGATATTGTATACTCTCCAACTCTGAATCAAGCATTTATATCAACAACACTCCGCTTCGCAATCCCCAATGTATTGATATTGTTTCCAGCTCGCTTGAATTCAATTGATTATCATCATCGACACATTTGCTATCATCTCATCGCTGGGGCCACCCTTCTCGTCCCAACGATCTTTCACCCACTGCTGGCCTCATTGTCATATACATTGACAGACCGAGCTCTTTAGTACACCTCGACGCATTGGGACACCTTGGCGATTATTTTCTCGAGTGGTCTAACTGTTCTTGTGAACAGTAGTAGATCATTACTGCCGTCTCATCTTGACGACACAATCGCTCATTGAGCTGCCCCGAGCCCTGCACGGGTGACTGACGCGATATCCACGACGACAAACACGGCCTCGCAGGCCGGGATGCCGTGTTAGCAATGGATCCTAATCTCCTCAACTTTTTTGCGGTGCCGAACAATCAGACTCTCAACCAAAATGAATCGTCTCAGCAGCAACATGAGCCCTCGCCTTGGAGGTCAACAGGTTTTGGAGGTGACATGAGTTCATCTGGAAACCAAGGGGGGCCATCCTATGATTATCGGCCAAATGCACCCTCTGATATGTCATTTGCGCAGGCCCCCATGCCATCACCTTATACCAGCTCAAATAATACTATCCTCCCAAACAGGGGACATCCGCGAAGCAACCAGCAACGGAAGCGAGATGCACATGAGAGGAAGCGCACAAAGGTTGATGCAGATTCAGCACTTGAATCTCTGGACTATTGGATACGATTTGACGATGATGAAGGCGAAAGGACAGGAAGTTATGAGATTGACTTTTCAAAGCGTTATGACCCTATGAGCACCAACACAAACACCCATCACCGGTACGTTTCCGCTATGTATTGATAAATCAAAAGACTGATCAGGAACGAAGTCCGGGCTATGGATCGAGCTCGACAACTCCAGGCCTTGGAACCGGCATATATGCGACTGCTCCTCAATTCCAGGCTGCCGATTACTTTGACGATAACGCCCTAGACAATGCGTTGTCTGATGATGAGGAAGGAATTGACTCAATGAGTCTGGAGGAGCACTTGTCAAAAATTGAGACTATGCCACCCCCAGAAGTACCCCCTCGGGAGGGTCTTTACTCGACACCGCTCAGCTGGGAAAAACCAGAGCCAGGTCTACGCGTAGAGCCAGACTTCGGCATGGGGGGTTCTGCGACGGGCATGAACCAGGGATTTGGGCAGACAATGTCTGGAATGGGGAATAATCAAATCCTAAGTAACGATGAACAGCGGAGACTACTTGCTATTGCCATGAATACCAGCCGAACACCAGCCAGCTTTATGCCCCCGAGTGGATTTGGCTTGGGATTTGGAGCTGGTCTCGGTACAGGACTTCCATCTGATTTCAACAGCAGTTTAGATTCCCTTTTGGGAACACCGACCGGAGAACGCAGTCAAAGGCAAACGCCTACGCCATCCAACAGTACCAAGACTCCATCTCGGAATCAGGACGTCAAGACCGAAGCATCAAGCGAGACTGGTCTCAGCTCTGCCAGGCCGGGCTTGTCACGTACCACTACTGCGACTTCAGACATCAAGGGCAAAGAAAAGCTTAAGCAGGGAGATCGGACAGCCCATAACGATATCGAGCGAAAGTATCGTACAAACCTGAAGGACAAGATCGCCGAGCTGCGCGATGCTGTACCTGCGCTTCATTCAATACCGGGAGATGGAACGGATGATGCTGACGAAGCATCGCAACGAGGACCCAAAGTGAGCAAGGTTAGTCGCAGTTCCCATACAAGGCCAACTACGTGATGAAATGATTGACATTATCTCAGGGCACTGTTTTAACAAAGGCAACGGAATATATTCAGTATCTAGAAAGGCGTAATAGGTCCATTATGAAGGAGCATCAGGAGTTGGCCCGACGTCTGCAAGCATTCGAGCAGCTTCTCAGTGCTTCGGCTCGACAGCCATTCCTGATGCCTAACCACAGTAGGACACTCTTTGATCCACGAGGTTTCTGCTAGAATAGACATGGTTTTGATCCAAGCATGCTTGGGAATGTGTATAAATATACCCCGAAGATGAATCGTGCTGTATACAGTGCTCACACGAATTCTTGCATTTGCCGTTCGTTAGGTTCTTCCTGCAAAGAACACTGAACACGCGTTGCGACTGGTTTACAGTGGTGCCAAGTCCGAGGTGGTTTGGTGATTGGAAGCCTGTCTCCACGATGTGTGGAAGAGCCCGGTTTGTTGGTTTGTAGACTTGTTACCCTAAACACAGAGTGTCATTAAGACAAAAAGTCGGATTAGTACAAAAATGACTCGTACCTATCTGTGGACGTGTACGTGTTTATGCATGTGTGAGCTCTTACATGCATTTAATTTTACCTGCATCGGTTGTGGCTTGATCTATTCCCCTGCTCGTGAACCACGTGTAGTTTTCTTTGTTTTCAACACCAACAAGAATACAAATAAATGTAGGCATAGCAACAAAATTCGAGTGGGTCATGAAGCGCGACAGGGCCGTTACAGTCGTATTGCTAAATCTAGTACTATACATTTTACATTCGGAAATCTAGGTCCAGGGTTTGTGACTATATTTACAGTTCAACTAGTACATGTCATGACCGTAGTGCCTCGATATCATCAATTTCCTTGACAGCCTCAGTGGACAGGATGTAGGGTGAGTCGTCATCTACACACACACTGTCCTCGATTCGGACTCCCATGCCTCTGAAAGCGGCAGGCCATCGGTCATCGTGGGGAACGTAAACACCCGGCTCAATGGTAATGCAGTGGCCTCGACGAAGGGTCTCGCGACGGCTGTATCCAGGGCAATCATGCACGTCAAGGCCAATGTAGTGGCCAACGTGGTGGGGAAACAACTGGTCAATGTTGGCCATGTTGACATCGAATCCGATGGCACGAAGCTGGTCAACAAGTCCTCGCGCAGTAACATTGTGGATGTCCTCAAGTGAAAGCCGAGAACTTTCCCTGCAGAGTGAGACGCTGGAACGTTGCACATTGAGAACGGCCTGGTATAGGTCGCGTTGAGCAGGGGTGAAGCGACCAGAGGCTGGCCATGTGCGAGAAATGTCAGTAATGTATGTGCCATACTCGCCGCCGGCGTCGATGAGAATGAACTCGTCCTCTTTGAATGTGCTATTATTCACGGTATAATGAATGCAGTTCGCTCGCTCACCTCCTGCAACCACAGGGATATAAGCCGGGCCCTCGCATCCATTGATAGCAAATTGGTAGTCAAGAAACCAATGCAAGTCCTTCTCATGTTTCCATGGCTGGCGCATTGCGTCTGTGATAACACGTCCTGATATTTGACCAGCAATTCGCATGTTCACAACCTCTGCCTCACTCTTGATCACCCGGAGCTTGTTCATGACGGAGTAGAGCGGTGTTCGAGTCGGTCGAGTTTCTCTCCCAGAGATGATCCGCCAGAGCCAAGTTGCTGTTGCAGCAATGCTGCCTTTGGAGGGCGGCGAGTCTGCATAGATAAGCTTGGCTGATTCGAGGATTTTGGGAAGCAGATGCTCTGCCTCGTTGATGCTATGGGCCTCATCGGCATTGAAGATATCTCTTGCAGCATCAACACCGTTACGATATCCGTTCCATTGTTCCTCACGAGCGTTCTTGGGCTTAACGAACATGTGAAATACATAATCGCCATATTCGGGGCCAGTCTTCTGGATCACGGCAATCGCATCTCCTTCCATCCATCCTGTGAGGTATAGGAAATTGGACTCCTGCCGGTAGGCATGAAAGACAGCGCCGGACTTGTACTGTAGTGACGCAGCATGAAGAACAGCAATACTGCCTTCCGTCATGGAGTGGGCAAGGGCGGCCCGGCGGTCAGCATATTCTTGCGCTGTGATGCCTGGTGTGAGCTCGCCCGCTTTTAGGATATGAGGATGTGTTTCGTGGACGGGCTGCCCGAAGCGGAGCTCAGCGGCAGAGATGGAGGCATATGTTCGACGATTGACAGGTGTACTTGAAGTTGAGGCGCGAGGAGTTCTGGTTCTTGTCGTAGGAGCGACTGTAGATATGCTCCTCGAGGGGATAGCTCGGAGGGGTATGCGAGGTTCGAGGCTCCGAAACGAAGCTCGAGAGATCTTCATCTTGTGATGATTATGAAGATCTGTGCACTCAAGTGTAAGCAGTAGAACCAATTAGACGAAACAAGAGCCTCTTACATCAATTGAACCTTAATGCGTAGCAGAACAAGGTCAATGTGCGTCAGAAGCCTTGGTACGACCTTGGTGATGACGCCAGACCAAACTATGACCAGGATGGTCGAGGCTAGACGGGAGACAGCGGGAAGCGCGCGAGGTTTGATGGAAATAGGTAGATTAGATAGGTGGATGTTTCCAATGCGTCAGACGCACTTGCAGTCTATGTAAGTCAATTAAATAATGCAGTCAAAGCGCATTCCACTTTACAATACAAGCTTTGGTGGAACAAGACACAACAAACTGCCTATTAATTCGTGTCTTAGCTCTTTGTTATTGTCATCCTTTCATGTCTCGCGAGAAATCCCCGGCTCCGTTCAAGGCTGAAATTTGTTGTCTGGTCTCGTCTCTCCCAATTTCCCGTTTCTGGCTGTAGTGGCCTCTGGTTGCTGGGTGGCCGTAGGCGACAGGCCCGTGCATGGAGGTGTTTTTTTGACAGTGGACGACGACGAAGCCACAGAAGGCCTTCACTGAGGCACAGGGCCCCCAGCAGCCCCTCCCAACAGGCCCTGCTAGTCGCTGTACAGCCCGAGAGAGGCCTAGTGCTGTTGTGCCAAGCGCGACTGCAACAACACGCTGCTTTTGCTTTGCTTTGCTTTGGGCTGCTCAGTCATCAAAGTCATTCGGACCCATCCCTCACTCGGCTCGTTTCCCTCCATTCAAAGCGCCTGCAAAAAAGGTCTCTAACAAAACAACATAACGGCTGACTTGTTGTTGCTCATCATTTGGCTCTTGTTGTTGCTGGTCCTTCTTCCCTTTTCATTCTTGCATTTCATCTGCTCTGATGTGCTGATACCATTCTTATCCCCTTTCTTGCCTCCCATTGTCTCTGTCTCTGGACGTGTTGGGCTCCGCGTCGCGTGCTGTCACAAGTCTCATTCTCCCAGCCCCTCCACCACCACCACCACCCTACTACGACCGCGACCTGCCACAACCAATAACAGGCCAGATTCCGTCACGTCATCTGTGACGTTCAACTCTCGACCTTTGACGTCCAGTCCATACGCCCTCTGCTCTGGTTTCTTCTTCCCAGAGCAGTTCACGGGCTTTATATGGCAACAATATCTCTATCACCTACGCCGGGTCACATATCGGCCATGTCTTCGAGACGGGGTCCATTAACGAACAACCCCAACGTTGCCAATTCACCTCTGCGAGGTGCTTCCGCCCTGGCCGGATACGCCAAGCAGAAACGCTCATATGCCACTGTGCAGCGTGAGGAAACCTATGGCCAGCCGCCGCCTCTAAAGAAGCAGGTCCTCGATAATGGCGTGCAGCGTCCGGTTCGATCACCAACCCGGTCAACTCGGAGCCAGGTCCTTGTTCAACGCGGTGTCACGCGTCCTTCTACCAAGGAAAGAACCTCTAGGTCTGCTTCAACAACTGCTTCCCGTGATCTCGATACTGAGAAGGAAGCATGGAAGAGACATCACCGTGCCAAGTTTCCTAAGATGGTCTTCTACTTTGAGAGTATACCTGATGACGTTCGTGCTCGACTAACAAAGAGGGTGAACTATCTAGGTGCCGTATGTTATTCTCCAAACCCTATATCTTGAATTGACTGACACGGCTTCAGAGACAAGAACCTTTCTTCTCCATTGCTGTTACACATGTTGTCACTACTCGATCAATTCCACCGGAAAGATCGGACGCCCAGCAGGAACACGATCAACAGCACCACGATGAGCACCATGAGACCGAAGAACAGCCACAGACCATCAATCCCTCGCTACTGAACCGCAATACTGAAGCCCGACGAAAGCTACTGTCTGAGTTTCGAAACGCACCTTCGAGGGCACAGCAGCTTGATGACCCCACGAAGCGAACCAGAGGATCCAAGAATAATGACGTACTGTATAAAGCTCGTGAGATGGGCAAGAAGATCTGGTCATTGGAGAAGTTCCAAAATATGCTTGCAGTTTTGCTTGAGGCAGAGACAAGCCAGAGCACACACAACACAAGATCCGCTACTACTCGAAGTCAGTACGGCACTTCTAGAGAGCCCAACCTGCTTCAGCTGCTGCATAACGAGCGTTTGAACGGACCTTCAGACCGGGATCCGACTGCCGTGCACCGCGAGTTGTGTTATTTCAAGGGACCTCACATTTATGTTTGGGATATGGATGAGAAGAATAAGCCCATTATGGTCCGCGAGTATCCCAAGGTTGCCAACAAGTCCGAAGGAGAGTGGCCTCAGTTTCGAAGCGTTGGAAACGGTAGATGTCCCTTTGTGGAAGACCAAGATATCCCTGATAAAGAGTATCGACGTCAAAGAGAGCAAGAGAAGGCACGCCTGGCTAAACGAGAGGATGCTGCTCATGTTCTCAAGCCGCCCCAGGTCCCAATGCCCAAGCCGGTAACAGGAAAGCGAACTATTACGGAGATGGAGGACGGCCAGAACAGAGTGCGTGCCGCAACACCTACTGAAGTCTTCAACCCAGCCAGGGCGGTCATGTCGAAACAAGGAGATGCCCGACAGCAGAACGCATTCACAAGCCGTGCTGCCGCCGGTCGACTTTTTGCTGGTGAGCCTGTAGCGTCTGGTGTACAACCGTCCAACATTACTTCGGCCATCCGATCGCAGATGGTCTCTTCAACATCTGGTGTCAATGGAGCCAAAGCTGGAACAAGCAAAGAGGTGCACGGTCTGCAGCGCAAGGTTTTACAAAAGGCTGCGCCCGCCTCCTTCGATGTGAGCTCACGTCGTCTTGCTGAGGTATCAATGGACGTTGCATCCAGCAGATCAACAACGATGGGTCGCCACACTTCCCGACCTGCTGAGGTGCAAGAAGAGGAATCTCAAAAGGCCGAGCGGAAGACGCAATCCCAACCCCTTAAGAGCAAGCGGGACCTCAAGCCTGGTTATTGTGAGAATTGCCAGGACAAGTTCCGTGACTTTGACGAGGTATGTTTTTGCTTTCACACTCACGAAAGAATTTCGACTGACTTTTACAGCATATTCAATCCCGCAAGCACCGTAAGTTTGCCGAAAACGACGACAACTGGCTCGAGCTCGATGCTCTGCTATCGCAGATTAAGCGAATGCCAAAGTACGCAGCTGGATCCGATGAGGAAGAAGAAGGGTGGTGATGGCCCTTCGCATCATAATACGACATATAACCTCCCCCACCACATTACCAGCCTCCCACCTTTGCCGCGGCATTGCAGCACATGTACTCCGATGGTTCTATTCCACGAACTGGAGTCTCGTTTGAAGTCCATTTTGCGCATTTTGCTTCAAACTCCTACCCACACGCAGTATACAAACAACAGAAAACATACCCCTTGAATTTGGTTAGCTTTGTGCTTCAAGATGGCATTTCCGGGCAGTTGGTGGATTTGAGATATCTCAATCTTCTCTACTTTCGCTTTCTCATTTTCCCTTATAAGCATGAATTGCATGCAACGGCGCAGAGCGGCATGGTATTGGGCATATTATTCATGGTCTGACGGACCTTTTTCTTTGTCTCTGATTGGACTGCATATGTGATATACTCCTGGGGCGTTTTTCGTGGTCCATTTCGAGAGGCATGACCAGGCCAATGGCTGGCTGGGATGGTTTTGATGAGGGCTGTGTAAAGGTTGAGAAACGAAGAAGCGGAAGAATTTTAGTGCACAAGCAACAGCGACTGCTAAATTTTACGATGATGACCAGACAGGTCTGATGTAGATATGCGCTTAGGACATGTATATTAATATATATGCATGTTATGTAACATGAATATTTGAACAAAACTTGGTCATAATGGTCTGGTGCAATGTTTAGATGAGTCCAATAATGTCATGAGACTCGCCACCCTCTTAGACACCGCTGCCTTTGAAAAGGCTCATCTCATCAACTATTCCGTGGCGTTCTGGTTGGAGGTGATTGGAAGAACCTGCAGAAATCCACGGACAGTGAATGGTCTATATCATGTCTTGCATTTCGTCTCTCACCGGCTTTGGGCAGAAACCACAACGGCTCTTCCCTACTTGAGTTTCTGGCAAGTTCTTGTGGTCATAAACGCGTACTTCTGCTGTCAAAGTTTCCCCAGGTTCTCGCTATCACATGCCTGGACGAGCACTTCCCGGCCCAGACATAGCAAAAAGCCCACAGGACCATACTTTTATGGTAACCAAAGCTGTTTCGAAGACCAGCCTATTGATCTGAAGCCTCTTGGTAAAAGGGAACCGCGGAAAAGGACAAGTACGGCTCATAATTGCTTCATGATGAATCTCAAGTCTTCGGTACATGCAGAGTCCACACTGGATATTTGGAAGCGGCTCCAAGATCTCAAAAAAGGAGAGAAAAAAATTGTACTCGATGGAAACAATCTCGACATCGCCTCTCTTGTCGCAGTTGCACGTTATGGAGTCAAGCCGGAGATCAGCAAAGACGAGGAACTCGCCCGTCGCATTACTCTAAGCGTTGATGCTCTCGCGGAATATCTTTCGCACAAATACGTGGTTTACGGCGTAAACACTGGCTTCGGAGGTAGTGCAGATGTCCGTACCGATGACTGGCTCGAGAATCAGATTGGCGTGCTTCAACATACCCAGAGCGCCATCATCGCCTCTTCTGACAAGAACCCTGGTAACAATTCTGAGAGAGAATCATCCCATGTCATGCCCCCTGAGTGGGTTCGCGGTGCTATACTTGCTCGGGCGAACCAGAATATAAGGGGACAAAGTTCTGTTCGACTAGAAGTCTTGGAGAGACTTGTGCAACTCCTTCATCATGGTATCACTCCCATGGTACCTCTTCGGGGCACGATTTCAGCATCAGGCGACCTCATGCCCATGTCTTATATCGCGGGAGCAGTGACGGGGAACCCAGATATTTTCGTTCAACTTGGCCAGGGCAAAGCGGCCACGGTTATACCTTCACATGAGGCCCTTCAGAAAAGTGGCATCGCGCCGAGTGGCCTTGGACCAAAAGAAGCTCTTGGTCTCATCAATGGAACTGCTCCCTCTGTATCTCTGGCAAGTCTCGTGCTCCACGATGCGCATCAACTGGCTGTACTCTCTCAAGTGTTGACCGCTTTCGCATCTGAAGCTATGGGCGGCAACGTTGAGTGGACGACCCCGTTCATTCATGCTGTACGGCCACACCCGGGTCAGATTGAGGCTGCCGCTAACATCAGGAGTTTCCTCCATGGTTCGAAGTTTGTTGTTGGGTTAGAAGAACGTAAGAGAACAGGAGATGGTCTCTGGCAAGATCGATACTCGACTCGCACAAGCCCTCAATGGATTGGGCCTTATCTGGAAGACCTTCTTCTTGCCCAGAGACAGATCTCTGTAGAGCTGAATTCTACATCGGACAACCCTCTGGTTGATGCATCCGAACAGGGTGGCCAAGCTGTGGGTGAAGTCTACTCGGGAGGCAATTTCCAGGCTGTTGTTGTAACGTCTGCAATGGACAAGACGCGGCTCGCTCTCCAGATGATAGGCCGTATGCTCTTTTCTCAAGTGAGCGAAATCATCAACCCTTCTACTAACAACGGCCTCGAGGCCAATCTCAATGTCAGCGACAAGGAAAACTTCACCATGAAAGGTATTGACGTAAACATGTCTGCATACATGTCCGAGTTGGCTGCACTCGCCCATCCTGTATCCTCGCATGTCATGTCAGCTGAAACGCACAACCAAGGCATCAATTCACTTGCACTACTCTCTGCTCGAAGAACTATGGAGGCCGCTGATATTGTTGCTCACATGTGCGCTTGCCATATTTACGTTTCATGCCAAGCAGTTGAACTTCGGGCGAGTCATCGACTGTTCTTGGATACCCTCCGCGACAAAGTGCTGGCGAACAAAATACAGAACGGACCGTTCCATGCATTTGGATTGGGAGAAATTACCATCAAGAAACTTGGAGAGGCTGTTTTCCCAGTCATTGAGTCGGCGTGGTATACACACAACGCCGGCTGCTGGAAAGATCGTATTGTGCCTACTATCGATGCTGCAATGGCACCGGTTACACAATTCCTGACGGCTGAGGAAAGCGATTGTCCGATATCCAGCCTTGCGATATTTCGCGGAGAGCTTCACAAAGCCGTTGTAGAAGTTGCTTCGTCTGTGTTCTACCCCAACATGGCGATACTGCCCATGGATGTAGCTATCAAGTTGGGGAATGGCACAGCTCCGTTGTATACGTGGGTTCGATCGACATTGGGAGTTCCAACGCAGTGTGGTATCGATGATGACCCGCTATATAATGCCCAAAAGGAATTTCCAACTGAGAACAAGAAGACCATTGGGAGCTGGGTTAGCATGGTGTATGAGAGCCTGAAAGGCGATATAATGGATATTGTCATGGAGGGTATTGGGGCTAAACGGTCGGCGCCTCGGACGAAGGAGCAGTATGAAAAGCTTTGCCAAGAAATGGTGGAAAAGAGTTGAAATGGGGAAATGTCACCAGGAAATTCTGTGATGAGCGTCACTAGCTATGGAGGCAATTGGACGACCAAGATAGTGAAGAGACGTCTCACCTCAGGAGGCTTTTCTATACGCTTATATTCCATAGTTCTGAATACGCCTCGGAAAGGAGGACCTAGTGGCTGTAGAGTCTAGATCGTGAGAAAAGAATTAAATACTTGGAAAGGTGGTAGATGTTGCCCATTTGAGGAGTCATGATGAAGATGTGATATTAGGCAATGATCGTGTACAGTGTGGAACAAGCCGCACTGTCCTGTCATAAGCAACCTTAGGCGACAGTTTCACAACCTGCAGTTACCTTCAAGGCAGCTTCGCTACTCTGACCACCAACAAACAAAGGACTTGCTCACAGAGACCGACTCTCCCTCGCCCATTCAATAATATACTCAAAATGTCGGAGGGCCCACCACAAGACCTGATGCCCTCACCATCCCCTTCTCCCTCACCGTCTACCGCTTCACCCATGCCTCTCGCCGATAACGAAGGTGCCGGCAGCGGCGCTGCATCTCCCAGTCTTCCACTTACCATGTCCGCTTCTGTCGTCTTGGCTGATCTACCCCGAGACGCGAGCGCGGCACTAGCAACAGCAGGAAGTTTTAAGGTGGACAAGATCGTCGTGAGGTTTAAACCCGTTGGGTCTGCACCGTCGTTGGCGCAGGATGTATGCAAGATCAGCGCGACGAGACGTTTCGAGGAGGTCGTCAGATACTTGAGAAAGAAACTGCGGTGCCAGCACACAGACAGTGTCTTCTTATACGTCAACAGTGCATTTGCGCCTTCTCTAGACGAAGTTGTCGGTAACTTACACCAGGTGAGTCTTACGCCTTGTGGGCACAGTCACAGTACTGACATATTCAGTGTTTCAAAAACTCTCATGGACAACTTGTTGTTGCCTACTCTCTGACTCCCGCTTTTGGCTGATGGTTATAAAATCTGAAGTTATCTTCTATATAATATGGCGACTACTAAACCAGAAGCTATAATATTTCGCAACCCAAACTCCGAGCTATGCAACCTCTATGTCTGCTCTCTGGCTCATCAATAAGACAACCACGCCTCCCCAAACACTCTATTAAACAACGCTAGTTATCGATATCTCCAACTTTACGAACCATTCACCGCATTGGCAAATTCCTTTAGCTCCTCTGCCGAGATTGGGTACGTGTGTTCAGGACCAGGGTAGTGGCGAGACTTCACGTCGTCCCGGTACGCCTCGATGGCTCTCAAACTCTCGCCCCACACATCGCCGTATTTCTTGACAAATTTAGGCAAGAACCTGCCAGGAGGGAAGTTTCCGGTCATGTCGACTTGCACCAGAACTTGACCAGAGGTTCCATTACCAGCACCAATGCCGATAGTGGGAACGGACAGCTTATCAGTGATGAGTGCGGCCACCCCGGCAGGAACGGCCTCGACGACCATAGCAAAGCAGCCAGCCTCCTGAAGGGCGAGGGCATCTTCGAGAATACCCATAGCACTGCTGCTTGTCTTTCCCTGGACACGGAAGCCACCAAGGGCGTTTTGTCGTTGAGGGGTCAAGCCAATGTGCCCCAGAACGGGGATACCGGCAGTGGTGATCTTCTTGATAGTAGGAGCCATTTCCTTGCCTCCTTCAAGCTTGATGCCTTGGACACGACCTTCCTTTACGAAGCGGATTGCAGTAGCAAGAGCTTGATCAGGACCAATCTCATAGGTACCCATGGGCAGATCTCCAACCTGTTGGAGTTAGTGCTATCTCTTGCATATTGGAAAACAGGGGTTTTACAGTAAAAGCCGACTTGGTCGCTCTCGCAACTGATCGACAATGAAGGAGCATTTCTTCCAAGACAACTTCACTGGTATCTTCCATACCAAGTGCAACCATGGCAAGACTATCTCCCACGAGAATGATATCCATGCCCGCATGGTCGGCTACATGTCCACTAGGGAAGTCATGAGCTGTCATGACAGTGATAGGTTCACCCTTGCGGTGCATAGTACGAAGAGTCCCGATAGTGACCTTCTTGCGCTGGACAGCCGGAGGTGCGCCCATGGGAGAGTGTGAGCTGAACCGGGTTTGCGCCGCACCTCCGACAATGAGGGGCCGACTAACCCGGCCGAGGGTCCGGGTGGTCGGCCGGAGGGAAGACGCAGACACCCGTGACAGAAGAAACGCACACGACCTCATGGTTGGATTGATAAGAAAGGATATGAGGATTGATTAAAAAGGGAAGGGGAGTGCTAGTGGAGCGGGTACCGTGTGTAGGGAGTGAAGAAAAGATGTCGCGCGGGACTTTGATAAATTGGGAGTGACTGAACTCGAGGTACCTGGAGACAGTTTTTAGACCGACAGACGTTGTAGCTCCAGGACTCTATAGTGATCCTTTTGGAATGGGGAAAAAATATGAAAAGGATGTTTTCCTCAGAGTCGTCTAATTTGTGACGGTAATATGGAGAACGAGTCAAAAAGTCGGGGAGCGCAAAGATTTTATTAATGTTTGAACCATGATGAACCCTACGTTGTATATTTGAGTCTCTTGGTGTTTTTTCTCAGCACCCCTGGACTGCGCCCCACGTAAGGCTTTTGGGGTTCACGTCGACAAATGGAAGCCGAATTTAATTTAGACTAGTCCCTGCAGGGCACCGCCAATGGCCCGAAGGGTCGGTCAACGTTGAGCTGGGAGTTCTGAAGATTGAGAAGACTCCCCATTTTAAGACAGGGGGTGACAGTGATTAGGTATCACTACCAAGATAATTCCTTCTTCTTCTTATTTTCATTAAAAACATATACAGCCTACAGCACCACCAGACAGTTGGTAAGAACAGCCGCTGATTAGAGCCAGCCGAGGTTGTTTGGCTGAAGGTGTAGGTGGGGGATGGATGTAATGGCTGTGGTTGAGCCAACTTTACTTGCTTGTACCGAGGAGTTGGAAATGGAGGGGTCCCCCAAAGCCTTTGGAGATCCGAATACGCATGCGAGAGCCGAGGACATAACGTCCATACCTCGCATACGTGCAGGTTGACTGTCCCGGACAGAAGTTACAACGCTGAGGCACTTTCATAATAAAAGATACTTACACATGTTATCACTTTGCTCATAGATCTTGATAAACAAATCATCAAATCCAAATTGGACAAGGTTGTTTAGGCATAGAAAAGTATCCTGTCGGCACTTCTGCATACCTACCCAATGTAGTCACCTTAGTACATTTATGGACTTAAATCAGTCTTGTCACCCAATGTAGTCACCTACATTTATGAACTTAAATCAGTCTTTTCACCTAATGTAGTCACCTATATTTATGAACTTAAATCAGTCTTGGCACCCAATGTAGTCACCGACATTTATGAACTTAAACCAGTCTTTTCACCTAATGTAGTCACCTACATTTATGAACTTAAATCAGTCTTGTCACGTTACGTATCATTTTTACTACAACATGTGGATATGTGCCTGCATAGAATGAGGTTATTCACCATGCGGCGCATTGCTGAAGATATCAGTGGCGTATGTGATCTATCTCAATCCCATCAAGGCCAAGTATGCCCGATGCGCATAAATTATTCCTGTTTTTCCAATTCTGATATCTTTGTAATCGTGGCATCCCATGATCAGCCATAATTTTAGTTGTATTGTTTAACACGGAGCAAGTGACGACTGATTACATCCAGAAACAAGTTCAAAGCCTAGGTACGAGGTGCCATTTATTGAATGACTCAGGTCGACTAGAGTGGCAGTGGTTTCAGTGTGGAACGCGCTGTTTCATGCTCTAATTGACCCAACCACCAACTCATGGAAACGGAAGGGGTGCTCCTGACGTGCTAATGTGTGTCGATCTCCCAATTGCGGATCACTTCAGCTTATCGATAACACCGAAGCTCCCCTGCTAGTGGTTAGCGGCACCTGCCGTCGCTGGCGGCTTATCACGGTCGTCCACATCATATCCTCGTGACTTTGGCCCATTACCCAACTTGCTTGACTCAGCTTCATCTACCTTTTGTCCTGAGCACTTTCAGACAACATACTTCTACCTCCAAGTTCAAACCACGTCCTCAACTCTTGATCGCAGACTTTCTGCACTCTCTAAAAAAAAACCATTCTCCGAGTATTACCTTCAGCGTCTTCCCAGAGCTCTTTGGATAGCCTCATAACCCCACATCCGGGAACTGCGTCAACCGTCATCATGAGCAGCCCACGTCGCAGAATCGAGACTGACGTGAGTATTCTGTTGAATCTGGAGATTCTCGCAAGAGTTTGGCTAACATAAATTGCAAACAGGTCATGAAGTGCGCTCTATATTCTTGCTTTCTATCCCGTTCTAGTGCTAACAAGCTGTAGGATGTACGGAACTCAACTCAACCTCCTAGTTACATGCTAACAGGATCAGGCTCATGAGCGACTATGAAGTTACTCTGGTGAACGATAACAGTAATGCACGACTTGAACGTTGACGTTGACTTTACTAACACGAAGCAGTGTATGCTTCCCTTTATATCGACCCCCACTAGTTTCCTAACCGGTACTCTGTAGGCAAGAGTTCTTTGTCAGATTTAAAGGACCAGCCGAGAGTGGGTTTATATGACAGGTCCCCGTCGATCATGATTACTGACACTACGAAGCTCCTTTCGAGGGTGGAACGTGGAAGGTTCATGTCGAACTTCCCGATACTTACCCCTACAAGTCACCCAGTATTGGCTTTGTTAATCGCATTTTCCACCCTAACATCGATGAATTGTACGTGGCCCACATTTGAAATCGAGCGTTGAAGTATTTGGTTAACCAGTCAGGTCCGGCTCGGTATGTCTGGATGTTATTAACCAAACCTGGTCACCCATGTTCGACATGATCAACATCTTCGAGGTGTTCCTCCCTCAACTCCTACGATATCCCAACCCAACCGATCCCCTCAACGGTGAGGCAGCGGCCCTTTTGATTAGAGAACCAAAGAGCTACGACGCCAAGGTTAAAGGTGTGTTAAATCGGCTCTTCAGCTAGACACGAGCCATGCTCACTGTTCAGAATACGTGCAGAAATACGCCTCCAAGGATGCTGCAGATGAGGCTGGAGCCGAAAGCGAAGATGACGACGAGCTTTCTTCAGTTGCCAGCTTCGGTGATGATGATGACGAAGAGCCCGCGGGCCAGATGGACGATGTATAAAGGACTGTTCACACACTGACTTACGTTTTGGTTCACATATGGCGTCATGGGATCAAGGAGCTATCATTGGACGGAGTTGCAGCCACCTCGTGTAGGTTTGCACTCGGACGGGATTTTGTTTCTTGTTATTAGGTCGGTATGCTTATTGCACTTGGCTTGTGTTCTTCGGAAAGCAGCGGGATGGGGCGAGGAAGTATCCCAGGTTGCTGAAGAGAAACTTGACATCTGAAATTGGGAAGATTTCATGGACAGGGTGGCTGGTCTCACAATTCCTATCCAAACATCAGAAGCAAAGTATTTGAATATTAAATCTAGCTTTGGGCTGAGCCCGGGTATCATACTTGGCAATTCGTCTGTGAAATCAAACGCACCTCTATCAAATGTTCAATCCGAATCATAATCTACCAAACCTGCTGGAACGGTTGCTTGCGCCTGTGTCTTGAGTTGCGGTTCTGATTCCTCCATTTCTGGTTCTTGGTTTGGTCTTTTCCGCTTCACGCCTGGCAGCCTGGCAGGGCCCTTGGTATCATTCCTTGTATTTATTAGGAATGGATCCTTGGAAGCGCGCGTGTTACCCATCAGCTCAGCTACTAAAGTCTCTCTGTGTTTCGAGGCCTCTTTGTCAGCTTTGAGCTTGCTCGCAGTTGACTCTCCCAATTTATTCCTGGTCTCCTTAGTGTGAAACAAGGGCTTTGACAATGCTCGATCTCGGCCATCATCTCGCGCGGGTCCAAAATCGACGAGAGCTGCACGACGAGCGTCTTCTTCGGTGCCTGGAAGAATATCCAAGCCGAGACTCATACGGTCTTGTAGATGTCCTGTAGCTGCAGCAGCGCGCTCTCGCTCCTTGCGACCCGCACGAAACGCCCTCCGTAATTTTTGATTCTGAGCATATGGATCATCCCAATGCTTGTCCGACGCCTCGACGAGATCATCTATCCGCAGCGTCGCCCGCTTCAGCTGCTCCCTATCCTCAATGGTTTTCTCTAAGCTCGCAAAAGCATTGCTCCTAAGGGCCTCCCTCTCCTGATCCGTCATGATCACCGCATCTCCCTCGCGCTGCACATCCTCGCCCGTGTCCCTTTTTGCGCCGCCCTCGACGACCACATACGCCGTGTTCTTGGGATCGGTGCGGATCTCGATATCGCCACCACATTCAACATGACGGAAGCGGAAGCTCCACACCGGCGTGGAGAAGTAGCTGCCGACTCGACGCTTCGCGGCGTTGAAGCGCACGCCCTGGCCGATGATGGTGGGCTTCGGGCAGGTGCCGCACCAGACGGCGAAGGGAAGCTCGAAGCGCACGGTTAGGGAGCCTGGTTTGGAGGCGCGTGCGCCGAGCGGGTGTTTGTTGTGTAGACGATTGCCGGAGGTCGTGCCCTCGACGTCCGGAGGGACGTAACGCCCCATATTGAAGCCCTGCATGGCTGCGCGGTTGTGGCTTTTGGCCTATGTTTGTAAGTGTAGAGGTGAAAGTTGTGGTTGGTGTTGAAGTGTAGGGCCCGTCGGGATGGAGGGGTGGAATTTCTGAAGGTAGGTACGTCACTCCAGTGAGGGTTCGGCTTACCTACGGTGTAAGTCGACAGGATATCGTTTATAAGTGCCGATCGTCTAAGTTTACGTGTAGGAGGGACAAACAGTCATATTCAATTCAGTAGAACGAGTATCGTCCTGTATTTTGTTTATTTGTAAGTGTCGGGTATTGCAGACGGAGCCTAGCCGTAAGAGATACGACTACCATTGCCAAACACCATGCTTCTGCTCGCTCATATCCTTTGAGCACTGTTTATATCGAGAAAATAGCTCTTTCAAATTGATCCCTACTTCTTCTCTGTCTCAAGCTTCCCAATGACAGGCTCCAGAAGCAAAGGGAGATATTTTGCAGCATCCTGACCAAAGGCAAAGTCACCAGGCTTAACCTTGTACATCTCATCCTCGTTCTCAGCATCAGGGTTGACAACTGCGATACGTGCACCCTTACGCCTAGCCTTATCAATGTAGCCAGCAGCTGGATAAACTTGAGCTGATGTGCCAATGACAAGCATCAAGTCCTGTGGCATGCAGAATTAGTAAATGAAGAACCGAAAAGTAGGATTCTGGCTTAGCCTACCACTTTGTCTTTGAGTAGCCAGTTTGTAATACCCATAAGCATGATCTCATCCAGATTCTCGCCAAACCACACAACACCAGGTCGTTGAAAACCCGTCTTGCACTCAGGGCACTTGGGGATTTCATCTGGGGAGATTGGGTCCAGAGGCTGTGAAGCGTCAAGAAGGGGAAATGGCTTGCCCGGCTCAACATCTTCAGAAGCTGCTGCAAGAGCTGGACAAAATGGATCGTCGTAGTTGCCGTGCCCGATCCAGCTGCAGTTCGTGCATTTGATATCGAAAAGCGAGCCATGTAGGCTTCGCAATTGATCCTGAGGATGACCTGCTTGCTGAGAAAGGTCTTGCGATGTTAGCATTCAAGACGAGTGACATTGTACATGATATCACATACTGTCGACATTTTGCGTCAGACATAAAAAGTCCTTGTTCTTGTTGGCCAACGCTGCCAAAGCATGATGCGCAGGATTCGGCTCAGCGCGCAAGCACATATGACGCCTGTAGCCGTAAAACAACCACACAAGACCTGGATCATCTTCAAAAGCGTCTAGAGTAGCTAGAGACGTGGCATCGTGATTGCGCCAGAGTCCGCCAGCGCCTCGAAAGGTGGGAAGTCCGGAGGACGCTGAGAGACCGGCTCCGCAGAGGGCGAGGATGCGCTTGCTTGAGCGCAGGACGTTGTGAAAGGCGTCGACGTCGTTATGCGGGGTCATGGTCGTAAAGAAACGGGAGTTTGTTAGTCTGTTGGATGAAAAATATATGCGATGAGGTAGTGTTTTGAGAATGGACATGATATTGTGAACTATTTGTACGTGACAAGCTTGGAGGTTTACAAGTATCTGTAGGCCTTCGATATGAGGTTGCGTCACTTGTTGTAGAATATAATTGGATCGTTAACCAGGCGCCAGACGAATAATTGGTTCAATGGTGGAACTTTGATGACAATGGCCATTGATGAGAGTGTAACGATGATCAATAACTGCCTGTGTCCGTTATAAGCTACGTTCATTGGCTAGGTATACAGTGATGCAGTCTAGGCAGTCTAGGCAGTCTAGGTTGCAATAGGCGTCTATTACCAACATTATTACAACGAGAAGATGTAACCTAATGGTGCTTAAGGACATGGATAAAGAGAACATAATCGAATTATACTTCAAGTGTTTTAATCATACCATACTCTTGAACATGAGATGCGTATTCGAACGATGTCTCAACTCGCCTGTCTACACACTACGTGCGAGGCGGCCAACACCTAGATGGATATTGCGTTGAAAAGATGAACATGATAAAAGAAATGCATTCCTGTAAGAAGGACCACTGGTTTTGTTTTACTTCATGTTCGCGTGCATAATTGTAGTACTCATAATTGTGCCCATCAATTAGGCCTCCAAGCCTTGACGTTTCCATCCTCTCCAGCCGTGTACACAACATGCGCTTCGTCAAAGAAGCAAAACGACCGCACAATCTCATCGCCATGAGCCCCAGGCAGACCAACACTGTTTTCCCGATCCAGCGCCCATCCCTCGCCGCTAGGGTTCTTGGCCAAGAAGACAAGCTCAAACGCTTGTTTACTACAGTCATGTTAGCACTGATGATGAGAACGTTTGCCGCTGAACTTACTCTTGAGCTCCAGCGCCGAGGACTGCGCCGCTACCGTCCATCTTGGGCGTGATGTCGGCAACGTACTGACATCCCAGGACAGCCCTCATGTCCCCAAAGTCCTGCACAGCATCGCCGTTGGCGTGTTCCTCGCTTACGTCGTAGAGGGCACAGCGCTCGTCGTGTGACAGCGTTGCTACTTCTGTCGCGGAGAGCCATGCGGAGCGGTGGATAGAAGCGTCGGCGTTGCAGGTCTGCACAATGAGATCGTCTTCATCTGCAACGCGGGTGTCGTACACGTTGACGAGACCGTCAGTTGACCCCGAGAGCAGAAGAGCTGGGTTGGAGGGGTTGAATGATAAATCTGTTACGTCGTCGCTGTGCACTTCCTGGTAGTGTGCTTTGGAAGACGGAGTAGACCGGACGTCCCTGGAGGTGTCAGGAGGCTCGTTTGTGGGAGGTGATAGCTTACCAAAGATGGATGGATGCTGTGTGGTTCTGCAGTTCTGTGCCCACGGCGATAGTCTTTGTGTCCAGATTACACGCCATGGATAGGATAGGAGCCTGGCTGGCTAAGGTGAGAGTCAGTCACAATTCCAATTCATATATTTATGCCAAACGTACCTTGAAACTGAACAACATTCGCACCCTGCCTCAAGTCCCACACGCCAACGGTTCCATTCTCACCCGCGGTGCACACAAGAGCAGCGTTGCCATCAAACACTTGCATAGTCGTCAAGTTGCCATGCTGAGTGGGGAGACGGCGCAGAGGGCCAGCTGAGAGGCGTTCGGGGTCTAGTACAGAGAGGAACTGGTCCGATGAGATAGATGCTAGACCAGCAGAGGCTCTATGAATACCGAGGACGTATACGTCTCTGCCGAGGGAGAGGCCGTCGGCGCAGTTGAGTGAGTACATGATGTCTGTGACGAGTGTTAGTCAGGTTGAGGTTGGTATTTTGTGTGAGGTTTTAGAAGAAATCTGCACGGCTCCAGTTCTTCCAATAGCGATACCCCAAGAACCTGTGTAGCAAAGAGGAAGAGAGCAAGTATACCTGAAGTGTTTAATCAGATTGGTATTATTTAGATCTATGAGCCCAATTGCACTTGGAACCAAATGTTTGAGATCCAAGTCTTCAAGTCCCACTTTTCGTAAATGGCAGCCCTCGATAACTGAATATCACACAGCTCTAGCATCCCAATACTAAATAAAGCATCATTTAATCATCACAAGACATTAAGATAAAAATAGTATTGTTATAAGGTGTTAGTTTTGAATTTGATTAAATGTCTTGGAGAAATTTCTTAATGATTGTGACCATCTCGCGACTCGTGTGAGATCGAGGATAGGAACCAACGTACAAACGTATTTGCTCTGAAATACAGTATTCTTACAATTATTATCTATCTTCTGACTTATTTCGTACAGTGAAACTCCATCTGACCTTATCGCTAGTAAAGCAAAGCTATCCAGCTGTGTTTCCAGAGAAGAGTTTTTGTATACTTCTTCGCCAATCACCCCCTTATAACGCCAAATCATCTATAACTCTGCTTCGTTTTTCGTCTCCGTCATCTGTTTCGGGGTATTTCCTTTTCTTCCTCATTCGTCGTCTTCAGGTCATCACGAGTGATCACTGGTGCCGTTGAGACGTCGCTCGTTGACACCGCGAAACGCTCGCTTTCCAACCTCGTAGCTACTGATCATGATGGCACATGCTGGAGCAACCTTGAGGGTTCGTGGGATCCAACCTTTCCATAAACCTGCAGCACCTTCGGTATTGAAAATGTGCCATAGGAGTCGCACCATACTGCGCTGTTCGGGTGCTTGGGCGGCAACGCTAGCGCTTCCCTGCTGAGCCTTCTTGGAACCAGCTTGATAAATCTGTGTGCGTGTCTTGCCGACATCGAAAGGCGTTGTAACAAAAGAAGCAAACGCTCCAGATAGAGCGCCAGCTGTGAAGGCGTCCACAAACGTTTCGGTGTGATTCTCCTGCACCTGCGATCTTCTCCTTGCTTCTGACAAGTCCTCTTCAAGTGATAGAGAGCTACCTTGGCGTTTTTCCCGATAATCAGACAGTCTTGATCGTATTGACTCGTATCCCCACCAGTATAGACCCGAAAAGGGAACATCTCGCCAGAGGGTTAACGTCAATCCTCGCCATAGCGCAGTATATCCATGCGAGCCCACCATTTCCTTGACACTCTCGAAAGCTTCCATAAGATGATTTGTCGTCGAAGCTCCATGAGCAGCTTGCATTCTTGTTTTGACCAGCTCAATCGGGCTCACAGCCGTAGCGGCCAGAACGCGAGCAGCTGATCCAGCCGTTAGAGGCGCAGACGTATCGGAGAATCGTGAGAAAGGGCTGTTCGAGTTAAATCGCAAATAATCGTAGCCAGTAAAGTAGATGATATTCGAGGGAACTGCCATTACGAGTGTGGGCGACAAGCCACGCCATAGAGTTGTAACACCTTCATTGCGGGCAATCTTTCGCAGACCGTCGAATGTAGAGCTGAAAGTACGGCGTTGGACTTCCTCGACGGCGCATTCTGCGGGTGCAGGTGGCGCAGAGGTGATGCCATCTATCCTAGGCGCAGCGAGACAGAATTCGGCATTCCCGCCTGTGAAGAATACCTCGCGACAGCAGGATGTGATGCCGAGTTCGGCGGTTTGGGCGGGGGAGAGAGACGAGGTGGTGATTGCGAGTTTGGAGAAATCGACGGTCGGTCGGGGAGCCTTTTGCGACTGGAGGCGCACACGGACAACATCGAGAGGCGTAACTACAAGAGACAATGGTTAGCGTGAATGGGTCGGCGAGGGTTAAATGTGGTAATCGTACCAAGTAATGAAGTTAGCAAACTGCCCGACATGGCCGACACCATCTTTTGCGTGGCTGTGATATCGACCGCACCGTTACTGTCACCACCAGCACCTGAAGCAGGTATCGAGCTGCTACCGCTAAGAACATCCCTTCTCTCACTACTGGGGTTGTTGGATTCAGTATCCATCATGTGTCGTAAAGAGAACTCGTCGTCGGCTTGGAGGGGGTTGTCGTGGTGGTGGTGATGATGATGGTCATAGCCACCGGGGCGATTTGTGCCGACAGTGGCCATTCTTGGGTTTGAGTTTATATGTGTGCGTAGTCTCTTCAGTTCATGGTTGGGCAATTGGCGCAAGAGCTACAAGTCAATTTGTCGAATGACGCCAGTAAAAAGATAATGTTTGGAGGAAGGAGGTAGGTGCAGGTAGGTGCAGGTAGGTAGTTAGAATAAGGCAGCTCAGGCGTCGATGACGATGACTCGATCGTGGTGGTTCTTGGTGGATATGTCGCAGTAGTGGCGATCTACTGTTGCGAGGGGAGAAAGAAAAGGCCCCTCGTCTAGTCTAAGCAAGAAATGATATGGTCGCCCTGCAGCGTCACGTTTTTGGGAGTAGGTTCTGGAAAAGAAGCGCTGGGAGATAGATTGATAAGGTCGTAGTGCTGTAGCTGCGGAATAAAACGAAGAAAAAAAGGCACTCTTCTCCGAACGAAATCCCCGAGGCCGGCCGGAGGAGACAAGATCGGTCTGTCGGCTAGTATCGTCTTGTCCGTTTACTGTTTGGGTCCTTCTAAATTACGCTTCGATAGTGCAGCAGAAAATACATAACAGATATGAGTTTATCTGTTTTATTTCTCGATTTTTTTTCTTATGTGATTGATTGTGTTTGTTCCGTCGCAATGTCTTGTTACCAAGCAAATAAACAAAAAAAAGAAAGAAAGAAAAAGGCGATAACGCCCCCCGGTGTATTTGTCCCGGGGTCGGAGCCTCGGGTGGGCAGTAAAAACGTTCCTGGTACGGGGGTTAATTGCAGTACGTACCGAGAATATGCGGTCATTCTAGCTGTCACCTGCTCTAAAGAGCCGCAGATTTCCGCAGCATGATGTCACGACGCATTCTGATTGGTTCTGTGGTAAGCCTCCTGGTCACAACTCAAAAGGGTTGCTGAAGCCAACGCCTCCAACAATCCA